>CAIGRQ010310109.1:0-13890 GCA_903798375.1 Fraxinus sp. D2006-0159
CACTTTAGCCCCCAAACTTTGAATCTTGCCATTGTTCGCTTCTTTATTTCAATTTCACTTCCATTCGTCGAGTTACACATAATCACACATCATAAAATAAATTAGGCTATAATTTAATTAAAAGAACTACGAAGTATCAATATTTTAAAACCCGAATGAGTGTATAAAATATATTTATCAGAATTCTTTTCAGAATGTAATTACATCATTCTTTTTAAGGAAATCTTGTCAAAATCACACTAACCATTCTGAATTCGAGATGACTTTATACCGGTCTTATGCAATTTTCAAGCCTCGGTGCATATGAATAAATTTCTAAAATTATTTAACAAACTATTGGAGTCAAAGTTTAAACTAGGATAGTAGTATTTGGACTCTTGGACATATTTTTTGAAAAATATTTTTAAAATTAAGAGATTACTTTTGAACATATTTGAATAATTTTCGAAAAGTACTTTGTAAACTAAAAGTGCTTTTAGAGAGAAGATGCTTTTTATAAACGGTGAGTTTATTTAAATTATTTTTACCACCTTAAATAGGCACGCAAAGAAAGTTCCACTGATAAATCCATCGTCTATCGTCTTTATTAATGGTCAAGAAGAAAAAAGAAAGAATGGTAAATAAAGCGGGGCCGCCGGAGCACGATTGAATTGACTTTTTTTCACAAGTATTTTCCACGAAGACTGGGATTTGCAAGATACCTTTCAAAACAGTACTTCCAACAAATCACTATATGCAACGCAACAAGCTTTTAGGTATCAGTAGTTTCTGTACATTTTCAGATTCATTAATCCAAACGGGTCAGATATATATATCTTCCCTATTTCTTGATTTTTATATCCCTACAGCTTCCTGCGAGTGATATTTGTGTGTGTTTTTTACCTTTTTGTGTGTGGGTTTGTTTTATTTAAATTGCGTTGCATAATATGGGTTTTTCCTTTCTTAGAAATTGTGTATTATAATTGATTGGTTGTGTGGATTGTATGTGTTTGATTTTATTCTGCTGAGAAAAGTGGTGGAAAAAATTCTGGACTTTTAAAGTGATTTGATGTTGTATGAGATGGGGGACTGTAAACCTACCATCCCAGAATTGGAAGCAGAAGAAGATTTGATTGCTGCAGCTCAGCAAATTGTGAAAGCATTGGGGACGAATAGGAATTTGACGGATGATGCTTGGAAAATATTGGCAGATTTAGGGTTACAATTGTCTAATATTGCTAAAGTCAATGAAAGCAAAGAGGAGGCGGATTTGGAAGAAGATGAAGGACTTGGTGAGATTGAGCAGCAGCTTAATGAGATTCGGGATAAGATCATGGATCGGGAGAAGGGCGATTCTATGGTATGGGATCGTGGGCCTGAAGAAGCTTATGAGTATTTGAAGGTTGTGGACCGAGCTCAAAAGTTGACTAAGAGCTTAGAGAATTTGAGTCTAAATGGTTTTTGCAATGCCAATTCCCTCCTTCTTAGGGCTCACGACGTTCTTCAAACGGCAATGGCTAGGCTCGAAGAGGAGTTTAGGCACTTGCTCGTACAAAACAGGCAGCCTTTTGAGCAGGAGCATGTCTCTTTTCGTTCGAGTGAAGAGGATATTGTGGAGGCAAGTTCCGTTGCTTCCTTCGGGGATGATTCTGTTGAAGATGTAGTCCAAAGAGATAGTACGAGCCAACGCTCGGAGGATTGTGTCTTTGAATTGGTGCACCCTGACGTGATTCCTGACCTAAAAACAATTGCTAAATTGATGTTCGACTCAACTTATGGTCAGGAGTGTTCTCAGATGTTCATCAATGTTCAGAGAGATGCTTTAGATGACTGCCTTTACATCCTTGAAGTGGAGAAATTGAGCATCGAGGATGTGCTGAAAATGGAATGGAATACATTAAACTCGAAAATCAGGAGATGGATGTGGGCTGTAAAGATCTTTGTGCGGGTTTATCTTGCCGGTGAAAAATTACTTAGCGATCAGATTTTTGGAGAGCTCAATTCGGCTAGTTCTGTTTGCTTCATTGAGTCGTCAAAACCTGCAATTTTGCAGCTTCTGAATTTTGGGGAAGCCATAGCCATTGGTCCACATCAACCTGAAAAGTTGATTCGAATTCTTGACATGTACGAGGTGCTTGCTGATCTTATTCCGAATATTGATGCTTTATACTCTGATGAAACCGGGTATCATGTTAGAGCCGAATGCCACGAGACCTTGAGGAGATTGGGTGAATGTGCTAAAGCAACCTTTCTTGAATTTGAGAATGCCGTTGCTTCCAATGTGTCGGCCAATGCTTTTCCCGGAGGTGGAGTCCACCATCTGACTCGTTACGTTATGAATTACATCAAGACTCTTACAGATTACAGCAAGACTCTTGATTTTCTCCTGAAGGACGAAGATAAAGAAGATTCCCTTTCAGTTTCTTCTGGCACAAATTCAGTCAGCGAAGAGGAAAGTGTTGGTAGAAGCTCACGTGCTTCTCCAATGGCTCTGCACTTCCGAGCCCTTATTTCTATTTTGGAATGCAACCTTGACGAGAAATCTAAGATGTACAGGGACGAGTCTTTACAGCACCTTTTCCTAATGAACAACATACACTACATGGCTGAAAAGGTTAAGAATTCAGAACTCAGAGCAGAACTAGGTGATGAATGGATTCGGAGGCAAAATAGGAAATTTCAACAACAAGCAATGAGTTATGAGAGAGCTACTTGGAGCTCAATCCTCTCATTACTCAAGGATGAAGGGATCCAAAATCCCAGTTCAAATTTAATTTCAAGAACTATTCTCAAGGAGAGACTGCACAGCTTTTATCTTGCTTTCGAGGAGGTCTACAAGAGCCAGACAGGATGGTTAATCCCAGATAGCCAACTTCGAGAAGATCTTCGAATATCCACATCGCTCAAGGTTATACAGGCTTATCGGACATTTGTTGGACGACACATCAATCACATTAGCGAAAGGCACATCAAATACACGGCTGATGATTTACAGGATTATCTCTTTCATCTTTTTGAAGGATCCCAAAAATCATTACATAGCTTCCACAAGAAGTGATTAATGGCCTTGCCCTTTTTAATTTCTGTAATATAGGTGGTGAAAAGAGCTCCATTTAGTGATTTCTTGTATTCATATATTCTTGTAATCGAAGTTTTCGTGTTACAAATTGCTTATCATTTTCTAAATTTATTTGTTATTATTTGGCAAGCCTTGAAGTTTCTTTGCATTATCAGCCGCATCCTTGCAGCAAGGAAAAGCAGAACCGAGGTATACTGCAACAAGGAAGCATGCCACTCCAGGGAAAAGAATTTCAGCCCTGTTGGTTCGATTATTCAACAAGTAGTTCAACGTAGTACCTGCTTCATTTTGACATCTCGTGGTGAACATTGATCTTGTCGAATCATTAAATATATTCGTCTACTTAGATAAATACAGTGAAATATGTCTCTTTGAGAACTATGAAAATGATTACCTAAGACAAGCTATGCTTGATGTGATCAAAATTTTCAAGACTGAGAATCACTCCACCAGTCAAGGCAAACATTATACAAGGCGAATTGTCCTACAAGGTTTATGAACGAAAAATCATAGGAAAAAGAACCTTAAATTCAGAATCACTCAAGTTTGTGTTAATCACAAGTATCTAATTGTCGCTTGTACATTTTCCACTCCTTCACTCGTCAAAATCTCAATTTTTAAAGTAATACCGGTTGAAAAAGAGTAATGCTATTTAACAACACTTCTGTTATAAAATCATTCTAGGTGACATTAAGAGAGTTGTATTCAATTGGGACTTTTGAAAATTTTGATGAACTTTTTTAAGTGATGACTTCTGTGGATTTCATGATTTTTTAATACGACTTTTGTGGAACTCAAAAGACTTTCATTTGAAATAGAACTCATGTGGATCTAGTGCAATATTATGAAATTATCACATACAAGGTGATGGTTCTCACAATTCCCCTTCTACTCCCCTTTCCCGCCATATAATAAAAAAATATTCTATAAAGAATAAAAATTTAAGACCTTAATTAACTAAATAATTATACATATAAAAAAATAAATTTAATATTCAGTATTATTAATATAATATAATATAACTTTAAAGAATAAATAAATAAATACTTAAATTTAATTTATAAATAAGTCTATATAAATTTTATAATTTAATTAAAAATAGATATTTTTCAGAAAAAAAATGAATGACAAAAAATTTATAAGAATACAATTTAATTCTTTCATAGAAAATAGAAATAAACGACAAGAAAGAAAAAGAAAAATAGAACTAATATAATCAATAGAAACAAATATATTTTATCCATAACTCTAATGTGGGAAAATGAAAGAGAAATATTAGAAAAAATACATTTTTTTTTTGTGAAAGTCTCCCAAAATCTCGTAATTAATGAGAGACAAATTTTGAAATTTTATTTTGGTATTTTTTGCTTAAAAGTTAGTACCTTATAAACTTTTATAAAAGTCTCTAATGTTCGTAAAAGATAAAAGGAAAGAGAAATATTAAAAAAATACATATTAATTTCTTTTTTGTTTTATGTAAAAGTCTTCCAAAATCTTGTGATTAATGAAGGACAAATTTTGAAATTTTATTTTAGTACTTTCTGTTTAAAAGTTAGTACCATAGAGACTTTTATAAAAATATCTAAAAATCATAAAAATTTGAATACTCCAAGACTTATAGAGATTAAAGTTTTAATTGAATACACCATGACTTTTAGAGATTTTTAAAAAGTTTATAAAAGTCTCAATTGAATACACCAATATTTTTAGAGAATCTCCAAAAATCTACATTGAATATCCTTAAACTTTTTAAATCTCAAGAAGTCATTAAAAGTTTAAATTGAACACAGAGTCCCTAAATGTCATTAAATAATAAGTAAAATTAAATAAGTCACTTAATTCTACTTTTCACACAGTGTCATCTAAGCTGTGTTATATCATCACTTGTGCTATTGAAATTGAGTAAATGTTATTTATAATCAACGAATGCAGTAATTATTTTATGTGTTAACTTATTATTTGAGACATTAATTTCCTGTAATTTGGTTGCCTCAAATAACAATGTCCCAAATAATAAACTGTCACATACGATGATTATTACAGTCATCGACTATGAATATCACTACTCAATGGAAAATGGTGTTTTACATTCATGAATGTCCAACTTCGTGTTATGATAAAATCTCATATGAATATACTTATCAACATTTTCCAATATTTGAACTACTCATTTTAATAAAATTGACATTTTATTGTTCAAAAATTATATAAATGAAATAATGATGAAATTTAAAAACGTTGTAGGACGAAATTGGAAGACAATGTAGGGTGAATTTTGCTTAACCATGTGTAAGCACATACCAAATGACATTGTGTACACAAGAAGTTGTCTGTAATAAATTGAAGCAATTTTGCTTCTACTATGCGTATGCATTATTAAAAGATTTAGCCGTTGAACTGATTTTTCATTTGAATTTATGGTTCTTTTGGTGGAAAATTCTCAATTTTTTCAAGAGTGTTTGGATCATTTTCATGGTATAATGTTAGCAATCTATAAATAGGTGTTAGATTTTCAATTTCAAACATAAGAAAACAACATATTATTTCATCATTCATTTTTAGAGTTGATTTTCACATTCTGATACATATTCAAACCTTCTTCAAGTTTTTAACAAGTTCGACTAGAAATAATCATTTTCTTCTTTTTTTCTTCTTTTTTGAAAGTTTGTCATCCTCTAAACTATTTTTCGGAAATCCAAAAAGTATACTAGAAGAGACAAATATCGTCTTTAGGGCAACATATCACATACGTGTTCGAGCCTCATTCTTCAATATTTCCAACAATCTAAAAATGATATTTGACATTTAATGCAATGGAGACGAAAACTTCATTGGCTACAATCAAGTTGATGAATAAAGATTTGGTGCACTGGATATGTTTGATAGATCAAACTTCACAAGACGGCAAGATAAATTCAAATTCCTTCCAGTAACATTAAAAATCTATTATGTGTTTGATCCAAACTTTGAACCAATTGTCAATGCAATCGAAGAAGTTCGTATCGAGAGAAAGAAGAGATAAGCGGATGAATCGATAGGTCACATCCTAAATGCTCTTTTGGATAGGTTATATGATCTCTACACTAAGACCACTTCGACAAAGGAAATATAGGATGCACTTGAAAACAAATATAAGGCCGAGGAAGAAGGTACCAAGAAATTGCTTATATCTAAATAATTTGATTTCAAAATGTTAGATAATATTTCTTTGTTGCCTCAAGTACATGAATTACAAGTCATTGTCAACAAACTAAAAGTGGTGAAAATCGAACTTCCCAAATCCTTTCAAGTGAGAGAAATTATTGATAAATTTCCAGGGTCTTGAAAAGGATATAGGAAGAAGATTTTTCACAATTTCGAAGACTTCTCTTTGGAACACATTCAAAAGCATCTTCACATTGTGAAAGAATCAAGGGCAATAGATAAGATCAAAAGTTCTTATGATGGCTCCTCAAAAGCCAATGCCATGAACAATGCGGATAACTCCAGCAAGTACAAGAAGAAAGGGAAATCTCTTGGTCATGAAAAGGATCAAGGGAAGTTCAAACCAAGTCCATAGGACCTTGATATGTTTGTGAAAAATCGAGGCACTGTGTAAGAGATTACAGGCACAAAAAGCAACAAAAGAAGGAGAGACAAGTGAATTTTGTCGATGAGATTATGATGAGTGAAATCAATGCAGTCCAAAGCAAGGTTCCGGATTGGTGGTATAATACCCGCGCAACTGTCCATGTGTTTTATGATTTATCGTTTTTCAAAACTTATCATGACATTGATGATGGTCAAGAGATCCAAATGGGAAATGAAGGAAGATCTAAAGTGATTGGCAAATGGAATATGGGGATCATCTTCACTTCGAGAAAGAAAATTACTTTGACCAATGTCCTTCAGGTACCGAAAATAAATAGAAACTTAGCAAGTGGGGTTCTCTTGAAAAAATTGGAAATCAAATATGTATTTGAGTCGAGAAAACTTATACTACCTGTAATGCGTATTTTGTTGGAAATGACTATTCTACTGAAAGAATGGTCAAACTTTGTACTTTTGAGAACAATTCTAATAAAAACAAATCTTTTACTTATGATATTGATTCATTTAATTTATGGTATGTTAGATTAGCACACATAGGAATTAACACTATGAAAAGAATGGTTAAATGTGAATTAATACAATGTGAAGATGATAACTTAGAAAAGTGTGAAACATGTATTAAATCAAAGATGATTAAAAAGCCACTTTATAGTATAGAAAGAAAATATCACTTACTTGAACTTGTTCATTCGGATATATGTGAATTAAATGATATGCTAACAAGAGGCGGTACTATATATTTTATAACTTTTATTAATGATTGTTCTAGATATACTTATGTATATCTGTTAAAGTATAAACTATAAAGATGAAACTTTTAGTACCTTCAAAACATATAAAGCAGAAGTTGAAAATCAATTAGGAAGAAAAATAAAGACTCTAAGAAGTGATAGAGGTGAAGAATATTTCTCTAATGATTTTTCAATATGTTTTGTGAACAATATAGAATAATATATCAATGCTCTACACCACGAACACGGAAACAAAATGGTCTAACAAAAAGAAAGAATATCACATTCTTAGAAATGATAAATTCTATGTTATTAAATTCCGAATTACCATTTAACTTATGGGGTAAAGCCTTAGTGCTTGTCATATAGTAAATATGATTCATTTGAAAAATGATAATGTTTCTCCATATGGAACATGGAAAGAAAGGTGGAGAAACATGGAAAGAAAGGAAACCAAATATTAGTTATTTCAAAGTGTTGGGGTGTCTTGCTTATGGCAAAAATACGGATTCTAAGATAAATAAATTAGGACCTAGAGGTATTAAATATGCCTTTGTGGGATATGCTTTAAATAGTAAAGCCCGTAGGTTATTAAACTCATAATCAAATGTTATAATATAATCAAGGGATGTTGAGTTTTTTGAGAATGTATTGATAATAAGAAATTCTTAAAATGAAACTAATATAGACATTTCTATTTCTAGAAAATCACGAGAAGAGTGTTGAAAGTGAATCTCGGAAAAGAAAAGGTCTAGGATCGGATGAAATAGATTCTCAACTTATTTCACTCTACTTAGTAGAGGGAGATAGGAAAATGTTGTAAGAATAATTCATTTTATTCTTCAAGTCGAAAGTGATCCTAAAACCTATAACGAAGTAATGTCTTTTGGAGATTGCATATTTTAGAAAGATGCTATAAATAATGAAATAGATTATATTATATCAAATAATACTTGGGAAATAGTTGATTTACTAAAAGGTTCTAAATGAGTGTTTAGAAGGAAATATAATTCCGATAGAACACTCAATATGTATAAAGCTAGATTAGTAGCTAAACGGTATAGACAAAAAGAAGGAATAGATTACTTTGACACGTATGCACCCGTGGCTAGGATGACCTTGATAAGGATCTTGTTTGCACTAGCATCTATTTATGATTTATATGTTCGTCAAATGGATATCAAGACGACATTCCTAAATGGAGATCTCGAAGATGAGGTTTATGGAACAATCAGAAATGTTTGCTCTACCTAGAAATGAACACAAGGTATGCAAACTAATCAAGTCCTTATATGGATTAAAATAAGCCCATAAAAATGACATGAAAAATTTGACACTATTATTATGTCATATGATTTTACTGATAATTCAGTTGATAAATATTTGCATATCAAAGTATATGATAATAATATTACATTTGTGTGTCTTTATATGGATGATATGTTAATTATTAGTAATAACATAGAAGGGAATTAAAGAAACGAAGATGTTTCTATATTCCATTTTCAAAATAAAATATTTCGGACAAGTGGACTCTATCCTTGGTATCAAAGTTAAGAAGGATGGTGGGGGTTATTCATTAAGTCAATCACATTATGTTGAGAATGTGATAAATAAGTTCAAACAGTTGAAAATCAAAGAGACAAATAGCTTATCGGATTCAAGTATCAAGTTAGTAAAGAATGATGGAAGATCAATAGCTCAAATTGAGCATACAAGTGCAATCAGAAGTCTTATGTACGCGGTACAATGTACGAGACACGATGTTGCATTTGTTGTGAGTAAACTAAGTAGGTTTACTAGCAATCCAAGTTCGGAATATTGGAAGTCCATAGGAAGGGTTCTTGGTTACTTAAAGAAAATCAAAATCTTGGACTACGATATACAAAGTTCTCGACTATTCTTGAAGGATATACCGATGACAGTTGGATAGAGAGAGAGAGAGAGAGAGAGAGAGAGAGAGAACAAGTCTACTTCAGGTTGGATCTTTACTCTTGGAGGAGGTGCAGTTTCTTGTAAATCTAATAAACAAACATACATCACACACTCAACAATGGAGTCTGAGTTTGTAGCATTGGCTGAAACATAAAAAGAGGCTGAATGACTAGGGGATCTTCTTTATGAAATTCCTTTGGGTACAAAAGATATTTCTTCAACACCTATCTTGTGTGATAGTCAAGCCATCTTAACACGAGCATATAGTAAAATATATAATGAAAAGTCTAAACATATGAGTTTAAGATATGAGTATGTGAAAAAAATTAATCAAGCATGGGGTAATTTCTCTCACATATGTTAAGTCTAGTGAGAACTTAGTTGATCCGTTAACTAAACCTCTTATAAGAGAGTTAGTAAGATCAACATCGAAAAGGATGGGGTTGGAACTCCTTGATTAAAAGTTTACCAAGGATGACAACCCTACTTAACTATACTAAATAAGTATATATAGGTTCAAAGGATAATAACAAGTAATTCGATTAGTGGATAAGTTTCAACACCATTAACCTATTATAAAATTCCGTTCTTGATAAATAATGCGGTTGTTACGATTGGAGGGATGCGTTAAAACTCTTAATGAGGTTCATACGAAGTACGAATATCTCTAAAAGTTACAAAGATACAAGAAGAACTTCACCTATGTGAACTTCAAGGTGGTACAACCGAAATAGAGAGTTAGAGTTTCTCTCTTAAAAGTTCAACGAATATGATAAGTGTAAGGCCATAATAGCACTAAGTGAGTTTAAAAAACTTGTGAAAACATAACACTCATATATGTTATTTCATCGATATTGTCACAAGGAATGACCGGTTAAAAATTACTATACTACCTGGAATTTTGATAATAGTTCATGAGATTTATAGATTCAAATCGAAATATATCTAATTCATATGCATTAGTGCTACCTACCAAGTATGAATATGTGAAAATCTTGAACAAGTGGGGGATTATTATATAATTATTTGTTGTTCAAAATTTGGGTTGAAATGTGAATGAATTAATGATAAAATTGGAAGACAATGTTGGATGAAATTGGAAGGCAATGTTGAGTGATTTCTACTTAATCATGTGTAAGCATAGGCCAAATGACCTTGTGTACACAAGTTGTCTGCAGAAAACTGAAGCAATTTTGCTTCTACCATGAGTACACAAGGATATAACCATGTGTACACATGGTTAAAAAATTTGGGTGTTGGACTGATTTTTCATTTGAATTTCTGGTGCCTTTTGATGGAAAATTCTCAACTTTTCACGAGTGTTTGAAGCATTTTCGTGGTATAATTTTAGAAATCTACAAATATATGATAGATTTTCAATTCCAAACATAAGATTTCATCATTCATTTCTACAATTGATTTTTCACAATCTAATATATATTCAAACATTTTTCAAGTTTTTAACAAATTCGATAAAAAAGAATCATTTTTGCTTTTGTGCATCTTTCTTGAAGGCCCATCAATCCTCTAAACTATTTGTCAAAAATCCTAAAAGCATACTGAGGAGGCAGATATTGTTTTCATGACAACGTATCATATACGTGTTCGAACTTTATTCTTTATTTCTTGTTTTCATCTCCTTCTCCTCTTGGATATTTCCAACAAAACCCATTTACTGTGTCAATTGGAAAGGACAGCTAAAGATTGTGTGACTTCATAGTTGAAATTTTTAAAAATTAGAAAAAGAATAAAAAGGGAATAATAAAAGGGGCAAGAATTGGAAGGATTCTACCGTGAATTCTCACTTTTTTTTATATATATTCTTGGATATTGGATATTGTATATTACATTTTATCAGTGTTGTTGGAAAATATGAACAAATAAGATCATGTGCTTCACTCGAACCCTTCTCCTAGTTGAAATTGAGCAGTCCTACGGATAAAAGCTTTGGTATGCAAAGATTAGATCCTACTCAAAATATGTAGCTTGTCTTGTATTTTCAAGAATGAATTTCATATTTTCCTGCACAATCTATCACTAAAGTCTCGGAAAATAAAAAAGGAATTTTCATTGAAATCCTTTATTAAACTTAAAAAATTTAAATCTCCTGCGTCCCAATCACTGAATTTTCACTTCATTACCGTGTGCTTAGCAACCCCCTACTTGAGACTCCTTGATGATACATTACTGAGTAGAAGATAGAAAAAGACTTCTCTTCATCACGAGACTGATCGAATATTGCTGTAAACAAATTTGATTTTTTTTTTCCTCGATGTTAAGCTTTTCCGTAGGACCTTCCATGCATTATCCTCATCACAATATAGTTTAAAATAATTAAAGCGTCCAACGCATAATTAACGGGTTCATATGTTCAGTGCCTACTAGATGTACGCCAATGAGATCCTCCAACTTCCAAATGCTATTTTCTCTATTAACAAGATTCATTGTTAGGTGAGAAAAAAAAGGGTATATTTTTATCTAAATACATAGGGCTCTAAAAGAGGTTTAGAAATTGTTTATTACAATTTTTTGTAACTTTAGATGTGGAATTTTGATTCTATTAAAACTGTAAACAACAAATTTTCACTGATGATCAAAGCATTAGGTCCTATTTATTCATTTACTATCATTGTACAAAGTTTGTTACACTGGAGAAAAAGGACCAAATACAGCAATAAATGAAGTGATAGCAATATCATAATTCACATGGACTGCCTTCAAATATGAATGTTCATTGACTCTGAAAAGTGTGTGCACACATGAACTTCAACTGCTACCACCTAATTTATTCATAAATATACTATAATCATGACTTTTTTTAAGCACATTTAACAGGAAACTAGAATTGATTTGTCAATGTCACCTACTTAATGTTGATAATGCAAGATATTTTCATTCATGATTCCATGAATAAGGTAATAGGCAGTAGGAGGGTGGTGGTGGAAGCTGGTTTGTGGTGGTTTGGGTTGGAGAATGGGGTAGTTAGTTGAAGAAGAATATTTGTTCATTTTGAAAAGATTTGGGACTGTTGGTGCAATTTTTTTGTATTAACATGAGGGGCAAATTTGTCATTTTATGTGGATTTTAACGACGAAAATGGATGGATGGATATGATTTACAATTAAGTGAAATGTTGGAAATATCGTCTGCTAAAAAAGGTTTTGGGTAGATTAGTAACAGATGACAAATGTTAGGAAAGAAAAGTACCAATTTTTCATGATAAATTGCAACCGAGCTTAAGATAACCACGATACGTTTTGCAAAGTATCCATCAATTAACTTGAAAATCGATTGATAATGAACAAAGCATTTCAAGTTTGGGAGAAAAAAAATCAACAAGATTGGCCTATATGTGCAGACCGATCATTTAAATTATGACATCTCGAGTGGACCTCGGATGCAAAGCTATCTAAATGGTTCTAATTTCATGATCTAAATGGTTGATTCTATCATGTGTGTATATGAAATCGTCGTACAGAGTCTTTCTCAAACTAAAGACGTGATAGAGTACGACACACTTTGTAGAAAATCTAAAACTAAGCAACAAGTAACAACGAATCATGCACTTCAAGTTCAAATGACGTGATTGATAACTTGTCATTTCGTTTATCTTTTATCACTATATAATTTTACATATTTTTCGATTGATGACATTATTAGCAAGCTCTTAAAAAATCAAGTGTCCATATGATCAACAAAGGATAAGTGAGGTGTTTATCCCTTTTTTTTTTTTTTTTTTCTTTTTATCATTGACATGGTTTATTCTAGTTTCTCAATTTCAACTTTAAAATCTTCTAATAATATCTAAATTATAAATTCTTAAGGCATTATTTATGAAATTATTTAAATAATTTATTTATAAATAAGTGAAAGGTTATTCACATCTGATGCTAAAAAAAGGTTGGAGTTAGATTAGCAACAGATAACAAATGTTCGAAAAGAAAAGTGCCAATTTCTCATGATAAAATGCAATCGAGCTTAAGATAAGCATGACACACACTTTGTAAAGTATCTATTAATCAACTTGAAAATCGAGTGATAATGAACCACAAACTTCAAGTTAAGGAGAATAGGATGGTCCTATTTCTTATATACACGAGTGGTAAGGTCGATCATTTAAATCGTAATATCTCGATAATCGAAAAATTCAAATCGTGACATATTAACGTCTAAAGTGATAAGAGAGAGAGAGAGAGTGAATCTCAGATGTTGATGTATCATTATTTGAATGATTGGTAGTTCAAAATGTCAATAACTAAATGGCTCAGGACTTGTTTGACATAACTTTTGAAAAGTCAAAAAGAATAATTTGAGACTCAAAAGTTATTTTTGAATCTGTTTGACTAATTTTATGAATGCGATTTTGGTAATTAGAGGAGTTTTTACAATAAGATGATTCAATGTAAACACTTTCGAAATAAGAATTATTTTTAAAAATCAGTTTTAAAACAAAAATTTAGGTAGATTTCCACCAAAGTTTTCTTCAATAAAAAGCAAGTGCAAAACCGTTTTACTTTATTTGTCCTTCGTTTTGAGAAGAATTAAGCTTAGTTGCCAGGCCTGTAAAAGGCTTGG
>CAIGRQ010310119.1:0-14105 GCA_903798375.1 Fraxinus sp. D2006-0159
TCTATCTATCTTTTTTTTTTTTTTGATACACAGGTTTCCCAACTTAACCAGACTAATTCCTGGACCACCAGCCACCGGTCCCTCGGTAATTGACAATGGTAAACCGCGGGTTATGCCCAAGTTAACCAAGGTTCGAGCACCCCTTATACTCCTGACTCCAAGGGAGCCTTCTTCCATGATTATTACATGATCAAACTGCTCCAACCAATATTGATTATTACATCACTCAGTTGCTCCAACTAGGAATCGAACTCCCCACCCTGAGATTGCAAGCCCAGCAATGCTCTTTCTTTGCCAACTTGGATGTGCCCCGGGGGGGAGGGGGGGGGAATCTATCTTTATTTCTTTTTTGATAGATGATGGTTTATGCCTTTTGGCCTCCTATTTTTCCTGATATTTTATGGGGCATTGATACGCCCAAAGGATAACATAGATATTGTAGTACAATTTTGGGGTGTCGATTTCACAGGGAGATGAAAAATTACTCAAATGATCAAAAACAACGAATTGTTCTCTCAAATGTGGAGTCGAATTGGGTATTTAAATGAAATTAACATCAATGTCTTGAGATGGTAAAATTAAAATCAATAAGTTTTGGCAGTGAAGCATCGGAATTCCCTTACTTGGATCGGATTATTCACATCAATTATTCATTTTTATAACTCAATTAGAGGTTTTCATCTCAACACTCTAATCGGAGGATATGGCACTACAAATCAATTTAATTCAATAGTAGTTCTAAAATATAGACTTCCTATAATGCATTTACACAATTTTATTGAAATCGGATTCAAAGATCGACTATATATTTCAAGCATAAAACAGTAATTGAATCACACCAATAAAATAATTGAGATTAAAATTCAATAATTAGTTCAATCATTCGATAGAAAGAGCGTGACAAAATCTATGAAAAATTTAATAAAAGTTAAATCAATCTCAACATATATTCAAGAAATTGAAACTGAACAAATATTTCGATTAAACAATGGAAAAAATATGACTGAATCCATGAAAAATCTAATAAGAGTCAAACCGATTTTCACGATAAATTTATGAGAGAAAAGTCTAAGTTCTAAAAGTATTCAACAAATAAAGACCAGGTTGTATGAATAAAGGGTGTAAAATCACCGAATCTAATGAATTCCTCCCAAACTTCACCAAGGGTTTTACTTCATGGAGTTTCTTGAGCGCCAAGAGAGAAAAGTTGTGTATTGAGACGATTCAAGATGCATTGAGAATTTGATTCAAATGGCTACAAATCTTTCAGAAATATAATTTTTCCAATTCGAATGTTTCCTATGCCAAAAATGGGTCTCAAACTAAAACTGAAAATCTGAAGCAGAATTTTTTCGGCTGAGAGTTGATGTGTATAATACTTTGACTACACTTCATCCATTTAGCTTCTTTCCTCATCCAATTGATACCAACACTCTCAAATCTTCATATCTTCGTTTTGCCATCCGAGTCATCTTTTGAATATTTACAATTTGGTCCCTGAACTTTCATTTTCTTTCACTTTGGTCATTTTTCACTTATTTCCTCAAATATCCAATGTTTTCATCCATTTTCAACCTAAATCAAAATATAAGGGTACTTAGTACATTTAGGCATCAAATAATCACATATACACAACATATAAGAGGAGAAAATCATGCTATTTTGCACTCTTATTCGACATTCTCTTTGTCACTTGTTTGGGATGAACTCAATATATGGCTTAATAATTCACCTTGTTATGTACTTTTGCCTTTTGGATCCGTCATTCAACCCTCCCCCCACCATCCCTCCTTAGTACCCTTTCCCTTTACTAAGTTCAATAATTTGGTTTGGAGGATTTTGGAGACACATGTTTGTCCATGACTGGTATTGCAAAATCATCCAAGTGGTTCTATCAAATTGACACTTGTCAATCTCTGGTTCAATTTGCTTATTTGGAGTATGTGAGAAGGCTATTGGGAAAAAGTCGTGTGTAAATAATTTTTTTCACAGAATTTATACAAGTGTTGTGTTGGCAGCCCCTGATTGTAGTTTGTTTTTTTTTTTTTTTTGCTAACTGCCAATGGAAAAATGACAACTGTGTATGAGTAAAAAAATCCGTGAAGGAAATTATATACATGTAGTATAACTCAAAGGCTATTAGTGTAGTGTCCTTGTTTTGAGGTAGGGGAATGTGGGGCTCTTGGTATTAGATGGACTGAGAGGAAATGTGAGTGAAATGGGAATTTTTTTCATGTTTGGGTTGATGATAAACCTTCTTTTAAGAGGAGTTTTGTGATCTTTTGATATCCCCAAGTAAGATCACGTGCCTTGTAGGTAGTATACCTTAATATTCATTTCCAATAATCAAGAAAGATCGCTTGAATTTCTTCACAATTTGATGGTAATTGGAATTTGGGACTTTCTTGACTGGTATATGTGCCTTCTTTGTTCTCTTCAACCTAAGCCCACTACCTTGAGATAAAGGAATTCTAAAAACAAGATGATGACACAAAGAAAATGGTTCCATCTAATAGATATATATGTACTGATCTGATGTATATTTCCCTATTATAATGATTCGATTCATGCCCTTGTAAATCTTTGGTATATAAGTTCATATTGAATAGAGGGGCCCAGACGTTTAACGGCTGAGATGCAGAGTTAGTGGGCAACATGTGAAGGATGAAGGCGAGAGGGGTCCTCTGGATAAACTTAATCACATAAAAATCTAAGATTAACTTATTAGATTGTGACTAATTAAGTTTATAAGCAGAGGATTACATGTGTTAGAAGGAAATGATAGATGAGATGGGATCATGGGCTGTCTGTTGATAGGCATAGATTCAATTATTGAAGAGAAGAGAGATGAAGATATTTGAATATGCAGCTGTTTTCTGGTATTGGCAATCATCACACAGAGGAAGTAAACAAAAAGAGAATTTTACTGTCACTCTTTATCATCAAATACCCTATAAACTTTTGAGCCCTTATCTGAAAATCCCATCTGATCTTGTTGCCTGCTCTTGCAGATTCTCTTAGTGGAAGTACTCTCATTAACTCGACCTACTAACACTCTTTGGGACGGATATTTAGCCACCGTTTGAACCCTATTTTATAAAAACACATTTTTTTTCTCAAATTCATTTGCAATCGAATATTTTTCAAATAAAATAATTTTTCACATAAATTCAAAAAATTTCTGACTTTTTAACTACACATTCTCTACAAAACTCATTTTTCACCAAAAATGGGGCTAAAAAAGGGCTTAAAATTTTCAACTTTGACGTCATATGAAAGTCTCAAGTTCAAGAATTTTGAGAAAGAAAATTAAAGTTAAGATCACACTCTAAATCATAAAATCACATACGAAGAGCTATCTTTGTAGTATAATCTTTAGCTAGATGTTCATATTTGATTATAATCTGTTAATTATAACACCTCTAAGAGGTTAAAGAGTCAATTTATACCAGTATTTTAAAAAGCGCGCATAGGCGTCGTCTAAGCTTGAAGCATGATCAAAACGCTTCGTCTTGAGCCTAAGCGGAAATTAAGCTGTCAACGATAATGTTAACTGTTTAATGCTTGCCTAGACCTTACTAGGCGCGCTTAGGCGTCCCACTTAATGTTCGCCTAGGCGCACCTTTGCCTCGGGCCCAAATTTTAAGGAGGTCCAATTTTTTTTCCCTTTTTTTTAATAAAATCCACAATCCAGACTCAGTAGTCTACTATTCCTTTAAATTTCAAAAACTCCAAACTCTAGAGAATTGAAAAGACGAAAGAATGAGAAAAAAACGGAAGAACAATGTTAAACCTCTCAATTTCTCCGCACACCAAACTGATTTGTATATCAAGTATGTATAACATTAGAAGGTTATTATGCTTTATATTGTCTTTGTAATTTTTAGGCATGTGATTCTCAGTATTTTGTAGATTCTCAATAAATTTTGCTAACAATTCTTTTTTTTTTCTTTTTGGTTTTCCCGTGTTTCCACTTTCCTATGCTTTTGGGCCTCTGGCTTTTGTTTTTAATTTCAATTATTATTAATTTGTTAAATGAATAATAAAAAATTTTTTTGTTTATATTTTTTTGTTCAAGTAAATACAGTATTTTATAATTTTAGATGTTTAGTATGTATTATTTGAATTATTGAGTTTTCTTACAATAATTAAAAATAAAAAACGTTTTTTTACGTCTAAACTTCGCCTAGACTCGTAAAGCTTGAAACTTGACATCTACGTCTAGTCACGATTTACGCTTTTTAGAACATTGATTTATACCGTACAATAAGTAGTTACAAGTATATAATACACTGCTACATAAAAATATGGAACAAGCGAGTATCAAAATCTTAATGGTGGGGGCTGGCATTTTTTTGCTTTAATTTATTCTTAACTTTTTTTTAGTAGACGGTGAGATCGTGAACTACAAATTATAAGAATTAAATCAATAGTTTAAAGATCATCAAACCCACATTCTTTACATGCTACTTGTGTTACAAGCTAGTAAATTCAAACATGCGTTGCACGTTATTATTAAATGTTTTATAAATACTGTAAAATTAATATTTAAATATGCATAAATGTTAATTAATTTAAAATTAATACTAGGGAATATATGTGTGTGTGTGTGTGTGACAATAAATGTTAAACCATTTATTTAATTTCTAATTAAGTAAAATTGAATGTTAATTAGGATACATAAACATGAATGATGAAATACATTTTTGAATGTGAAATTCTAATTAACTTATAATTAGAATTAATAACCTGAAATACATAAATGAAAATGAAAATTAAATAAATAAATTTTAATGTTAATGTTAATTATTTGAAAATTAATAATAAAAAATTCGTACATTAATGAAAGCACACAGATCAAAATGAATCTATTAAATGCGCATGTACATTGATGGTAACTAAAAGGTTAAATAAATTAAATACCTATTGAAAAACGAAAAGTAATGTATAATTAAAATAATTGAATTATAATAAGGCTACAATCATTCAAAAAATTATTCACTTGATGTTATATTTAATATATTATAGATAAGTGGTAAATAAATATATAGTAATTGTGAATCCCTCGAAATGTGTAGATAAAAAGTGATTCAAATATTTATAAGCATGAGTCAAAGGTATTCGGTTGATACAGAGAATTGCAATAGCATTCTCTAGTTTGACACTTGTCTATGTTGTTAAGGGATAGAATCTAACTACGGATAGCAACGGGACAGGTATGGGACGGACGAGTATTTTTGTTACATTGCCCCATCCACATACCCAGTTAAAACGGGATGGGACGGGATCGGGGCGGGGCGGGGCGGGGCCTTTGTCCCATTTATCACCCCATTTATTTTTTTTCTTTTTATTTTTATTTTTATTTTTATTTTTGTATTTATTTTTTTTTTATGTTAGTTAGTAAATATTATTACCTTTTTACTAATTTGTTAAAAACAACTTATGTTATCACTACCGTCTGTATCCTACCTAAATCCACTGCGCCGCTACCACCATCGTCGACTGCACCGTCGACACCTCTACCTGCAAAACTAACAACACCAAACCCACAACCTCACCAACATAACCAACGTCTCCAAAATCGCCACAACCTCACCAAAATCGCCGCTGATCCACCATAGCTACCAACACATCTACCTGCACAACCAACAAAAATACCTAAAACTCCAAAACATCACCCAAACACCANATGTTATCACTACCGTCTGTATCCTACCTAAATCCACTGCGCCGCTACCACCATCGTCGACTGCACCGTCGACACCTCTACCTGCAAAACTAACAACACCAAACCCACAACCTCACCAACATAACCAACGTCTCCAAAATCGCCACAACCTCACCAAAATCGCCGCTGATCCACCATAGCTACCAACACATCTACCTGCACAACCAACAAAAATACCTAAAACTCCAAAACATCACCCAAACACCACCACAACAAAAATCGCAGCTACATGCACCATCGCCTGCCACCACCATCACCTCACCATCACCGCCAATAGCTCCACTACCATACACATCGCCGCTACATCCTGCTCCAATAACTACCCACCACAACCACCTCCAATCACCAATCACGCCATTGCCGCTTGCTAAAATCCACCATCTCTACCAAACAATCTCCAAATCGTCACCGCCACCAAACTGCATGATACCACCGCCCACATCAACAATTCACCACAACCTCCTCAACTCAGAAAGATAAAGAAAAAAACCCCAAACCCCATCCCCACCCTCGCACCGTCGACGCCAAAGGACTACTACATCGCAAAGCTGCTTTTGCAGCAGCTTCACGACGTTGTGTTGATGGACTGCAAAAAACATTCGTCTCCTGAGTGAGTGAACACGTTGCCAGCTAGGAGATCGAAGAACCTAAATGGAGATCGAAGAACGATGGAGCCGGCAAGTGAGGTTGCTTCAGAGGAGCAGAGAGAGAAAAGATAAATAGAATCGTCGCCAATGAGGTTGCTTCAGAGCGTCGTCACCATCATGAACGCTGTCGACGATGGCGACGGAATCGATGGTGTCTGTGATAGAGAGACGAGAGAATATAGAGAGACGATGGTAAATGTGGAAAGAAAAGATGCAGTTTGAGAATTAATTTTTGGGCTTGGATGGTAGATAGGGCATGGGGTGTATATAAATTAATTTATAATATAAAATTATTACATGATTTTTGAATAATTAAACTTTCAACATGACTTTTGAAAATCAATCTTTAAACACCTGATTTTTTATAATTTTCCTTGAATAAAGATGAAAATATAGACCAATTTACAAAGGTTTGTGTTACTTCTCTTAATAAGGTTAACCTTTTAAAATGAAACCTCAAATCTTAATATGGTATCAGAGCCCATTAAACTTCAACAAGCAATTCGATCCGATTAAGACTCAAAAAATGAACATACGAATTTCAAGATTGGTCTGCTCAAACAAACCACCATCTTGCAAGGGCATGTTAAGGGATAAAATCTCACATCGAATAAAGATGAAAACATAGATCAATTTATAAGAATTTGAACTACTTCTCTTAATAAGGTTGACATTTTAAGATGGAATCTCAAATCTTAACACATTCTACTAAAGGCGTGTATGAGTTATTAAACTAGTAATTGACCAATAAGTTTTTAGAGCCAACTTCTATAGCAAAGTAAAACTTTCGCTAGAGTCGAAGAAAAGACTAGGAGGAATGTATAAGCCAATCCCCACTATCACACCATCTAAGTCATAGTTAAAAGGAAGCACATTTTATTTCAACAGTTCACGTCTTTTATTGAAACTGAAGCATTATCCAGTCATAGCTAAGGCCTATTTATTTAAAAATCCCCTGAAAGAACTCTCAATGCTTCCATTATGGCGTTTGCACAAATGAAAAGAACCAAATTAACTCAGCGAGCATTCGCACTCATGGAGGCGGGTGAGAACTTCCTGGCAGGTAGGACGTTCATCTGGTTCTGCCCAGCAATCTGGAATAGAAACGAATCAAATGCGAGTTCTAAAGTGGGACAATACGACAAATTACGTTTAATTAAAATCAACCTGCAATTAACTTGCTCAGTGGACCTTCAGGAATTTCGAGCCTTTGTCCATCATTGGCAACAGCATACACTACCTGCTCATATGCAGCATCAATGTCAATAAATCTATTTTGGGTTTTTTTTTTCCTGTATAATCCTTGTTATCATTTTGAATAAAATAGAGATGTTGCACAATACTTACTTGAACAGATGGTACACCTTCCCATGGCCTTTTGAGTGTGCATAGCTCCCATATTATGACACCAAGGCTGAAAATATCACATTTCTCAGTGAAGGGTTCATTGCGAATAAGTTCTGGTGCCATCCATTCCGGAGTTCCAGCAGAAGAAGAATCCATCATTGGGGTGGTAGTCAGTACTCGTGACAGCCCAAAATCACATATCTTCACTGTCCGATGCTTATTCACGAGGCAGTTTGCACTTTTCAAATCACGATGTACTATTTTCATTCGATGTAAGCACATCAGTCCCCTTAATAAACAGAGACAAGTGAGATTAAAATATAAAGGGAATGAAACAGAACAACATTATACCAGACTGTCGATAAACCCCCTGCCAGCTGAGATTAATCAAAATGTGATATTTTGACTTTGTTTCAATCTTCAAGGCCATTAAGTTTTCTTTCAAGGCACAATAAGTTAATTATGAGGTTAGCCTCGAGATGCATAATTTGTGAGATACAGTGAAATGCCAAGCCAGAAAAATTTAGAGCCCAGCACATTTGAGGAAATAATTC
This sequence comes from Fraxinus sp. D2006-0159, assembly GCA_903798375.1. Lineage (NCBI taxonomy): Eukaryota > Viridiplantae > Streptophyta > Magnoliopsida > Lamiales > Oleaceae > Fraxinus > Fraxinus sp. D2006-0159. Next base: position 8,277 of record CAIGRQ010310119.1, read on the forward strand.
TTTATATAGTAAAGTCTCATCTTCTAGTTAATTGAGTGACCAAATAAATATTTCATTAGACAAAAAATATAAATTGTGAGATATGAAATAGAACAAATTAATTACTGCATGATTTGAAGTGAATTTTTTCGGTCAAACACAGCACCTACCCCATCTGATTCGACGTGATTGCCCTAGAATCTTATCCAGCCATGAGATTGACAGATTTTATTCATCAGTCTTTGATAATAGATTAATCAAATTCAAACTAAACCCTATACCTCGTCAAAAGCCCTGTAACAGATTGTGTGCATTGGATTTGGGAATCTAATGATCATGCAACCACCTCATCATCATTTTTTCGCTTTTTTAGGTACGAGAAAAGGACAAATTTAAATGCTTTGAAATCCATAAAATCAAGCAAGAGAGCATTCACGAGTCAATATGCAATGGAGAACAGATAGAGGGATGATATCCGAGTGAACCTGCATATATCACAAAGCATTTTAAGCCTCCTTTGCCAGCTAAGTTTCTTTTTCAGTCCACTTGCATGGATCAGATAATACAGTGATCCCATCTCCATATATTCAGTAACCAGCGACAAGCGAGGAGGCTTTGTACAAGCGCCAAGGAATAAAATAACTGCATAGAAAAATATCATGCATGTTCTCACCATTTACCAACTTTGCAGGAGAGAAAAAGGAAGTGAAACCCCAAAAGTAAATATGCTACCTGATAATATATATATTACTATTTTCAGGAATATTTAGGGATAAGACATTACCATTAGGGTGGCGGATACGGCTGCAAAGGAAATAAAGAAATGTTAGGTAACAAATATTATGCTAGTTTCCCCTTCTATGTGCCTGTTGTTGGGCGATGGAGGGATGCTTGTCAATGAAAAAATATTTCTTAGTCAAAAAGCTAATAACTTCAGCACTCCTATTATAAATTACCTCAAGATAGATATTTCATTGCAAAAGTCTTCAACATTCTCAACAGTCAGCTCTTGTTCCAGAAACACTTTGATTCCAACTTCTAATCCATTCCAATTGCCACAGAAAACTTCCCCAAAGAAACCTAGAGTACAAAAGAGAAAAATGGAAACTGAGTTTAACAGATGAAAAGAATTAAAGAGGTGAGTAGCATGAAAAAACAAAATTCAATGTCAAATGGCATGGTTCATTTTAAGACCAGAAAGTGTGCCGAATGTGTTTATGGAAATGCATTTAGGGGGATTGCATTGTCTTACAGATAATGTACTTGGAGACAGGATCAGGATAATGGCTTACTTGAGAAAATGATATTCTTGTTCTTTGCACTCATAATTATGACTTCTTTGTTTATTTGAGAAGGTTTCAAGAAAGTTAACATAAAAAACGAGCTTCATTCGCACAACATTCTCTAACCAAAGGGATATTAGGACATTTTTAGTCTCAGGTTATGCTGTGATGATTATATCTTTTTGTGAAAAATATATCAAATCAAATTTGTTGTTCTCATTTTGAACTATGTGTTTAGTGTTTGAACTAACATGTGCACCAATGGGGTCATACAGGCCTTTTGCACTGCTCTTTGATCAGCTAAAGAGCTACAAAACTTCATAATTTCTAGCCCATCATTAGTAAGTGTGGGAAAATCTGCTCAGTAAAGAAATCAGGGAATCATTGTATTTATGGTATACAATTCCATAATTTAGGAGATGTGATTATCCCTTATTATAGGAATATCACAGTCCCTTAATTAAGGGGATTTAAATTAGGTTAGTTTCCTATTTATTTATTCTCTGTAAGTGTATAAATTTAGAGATTGTACAACATTATTATGAATAAGAATAATTCTTCAATTCTTCACATGGTATCAGAGCTTTAAGCTTTCTGGGAATTGCTCTTTGGTTTTTCCACTTGTTGGCCTTCATTGCCCAGTATTTTGTTCAGTTTTCACTGCAGTTTTTTTCTCTTCTTTCTCTAAACTATTTTGAAAATTCTAAGTTCTTTGTTCTTCCTTCCTTTGGCCACTCTTATTCTTGATTTAAACACATATTTTTGTGATCTTCCCAATAGCCATGGCAGAAATCATAGACAGCACTAACTCCTTTGAGATGCAGAATGTGGAAACAAAATCTGCTTCATCTTTAGGAGAGTTACAGAATCTGCAGGCAGCATATAGATTGAATGGAAAGAATTACCTAAAATGGTCACAGCTGGTTAGAACATTCTTGAAAGGGAAAGGCATGTTGAGTCACTTGCTTGGTACAGGACCTGCAGCAGGACATCCTGTATTTGATGCTTGGGATGAGGTGGACTCTATGGTGATGACATGGCTATGGAACTCAATGTTACCGGAGATTAGCGATACATGTATGTTCCTAACCGCTGCAAAGGAGATTTGGAATTAAGTTGGACAAACCTATTCCAAGGCTCATGATGCTGCTCAGATATATGAAATCAAGATCAAAATTTCAGCCACCAAGCAAGGAGAACGTACTATCACCGAATATGCCAATCTCATGAAAAATCTGTGGCAAGAAATGGACCATTATCAATGCATTAAACTGAAATGCAGGGATGATGCGACCTTGGTGAAAAGACTGGTAGAAAAATACAGGATTTATGATTTCTTTGCAGGTCTAAATATGGTGTTTGATCTAGTCAGAGTCCAAATTCTTGGAAAGGATGATTTACCCTCATTAAATGAGACTATTGCAATAATCCGAGCAGAAGAAGGACGAAGAGGAGTAATGGTGGAACCACAGGCAGTTGAAGCATCAGCTATGGTCTCAAAAGTAACTGGTTTTAAAAATCTCAGTCCTAATCAACCAACTATGAGCATGAATGAGGAACTGAACATGTCTAAAACCACAAACAAAGATGAATTATGGTGTACGTATTGCAAAAGGCCTAGTCAAAAGATAGAGCATTGTTGGAAGCTTCATGGAAAGCCGAAATTGTCAAACAAAAATTGGACCATAAAGGATGGACAACAAAAGGGGCACGCTCATATGACTTTACTCAACCTGGGGAGGAGGACATGCCACAAGAGCAAGGTGACTTCAGTCGAAGTGAAATATGGAAATTGAGGAATTTGTTGGGGTCCTTGGAAAAGTCTACTACTTCAGATGCTTGCTCTTTATCACTCTCAGGTAAGTATCCTCTCCCTTGTGTCCTTAGTGTCTCAAGCATAACCTCTTTTCCAGATTCTTGGGTCATTGATTCAGGGGCAACAGATCATATGACCTATTCATCACACAAATTCACCTCTTATAGTCCAAGTCCTAGTAATAAGAAAATAACCCCAGTTGATGGCTCATTAATCACAGTTGCTGGCCGAGGAAGTGTTTTAATAAACCAGAATTTGAAACTTGACAATGTTCTTCATGTTCCAAAACTATCCACTAATCTCTTGTCCATACATAAGCTCACAAAAGATTTGAATTATAACGTGACTCTCTCCCTCAAATTGTGTTTTTCAAGACCAAGGAATGGGGAAGATGATTGGACTTGCTAGGGAGAAAGATGGACTTTATTATCTTGAAGAATCAAGTGGGCAACATGAAACTAAGAATAGTTTATCTTTATCATTGTTTTCTGAATTTTTACCTTCAAATAAAGACAAAATTTGGCTTTATCATCTTCGTCTAGGACATCCTTCGTTTAGCATCTTTAAAGTTATGCACCCATTGTTATTTAAAGGAATTGATGAGAAACTTCTTCATTGTAATACTTGTGAACTTACAAAGCATAAATGTGCTTCCTTTCCTATAAGCAATAAAATTCCTTTTTCACTCATCCATAGTGATATCTAGTGACCTTCTAATGTTCCTAATATATCTGGGGGCTCGTTGGTTTGTTTCATTTATTGATGATTGTACTCGTGTGTCATGGATTTTTTTCCTGAAGAATAAGTTTGATGTAAGCTCAGTGTTTCCCACATTTCATAGTAGGGTAAAAAATCAATTTGGGGTTGGGATAAAAAAATTCAGATCAGAAAATGCTAAAGATTTCTTCAATCAAGTTATATCACATTTTTTCCCACAAAGAGGGAATAATACATGAGTCATCCTGTGTCAATACCCCCCCCCAAAAAAAAAAAAAACAAAATGAGGTGGCAGAAAGGAAAAGGCCACTTGTTAGCCACTCAAGACCTCCTATTTCAGAAAAACATTTCGAAAATTATTAGGGAGAAGGTGTTCTAACTGCTACCCATCTTATAAAAAGGTTGCGTTCTCGAGTCCTTAATTTCAAAAGTCCCATACAAGTTCTGACCAAGCATTTTCCCAACTTCAATACCACAAATACTCTTGTTCCAAAAATCTTTGGGTGTGTATATTTTATCCATATCCACTTTCACAACATAGGAAAGTTAAATCCACGAGCACTTAAGTGTGTTTTTATAGGATACTCACCTACTCAAAAGGGATACAAGTGTTATCATCCCCCAACTCAAAAGTTCTACGTGTCAGCCGATGTAATATTTGTTGAAAGAGATAGTTATTTTCCACAACCTTATCTTCAAGAGGAGACAACATATACTGAAGATAAGGACAATGACTTATTTTTACAAGAACATGATTCTCCTATTCCTTCATGTCCTCCAATCCCTCAAAAATCTAGTATTCCAAACTCTATTTAAGCTCCTGCAGCCCCTGTTTCTACTGAATTCGAGCCACCTTGTATTCCTACATCAAAAACACAAACTTTGGAAAAAGATAATCAGGTTCAGAGTTCTACTTGCCCATTGTTGGTTTATTCAAGGAAGGAGGTACCCATCATTCAACCTATACAAATTCAAGATTCTGAACCAACTCCTTGTAATGAGGTAATTACTTCTAACTCTTATGATGCTAGTGATGATCTTCCCATTGCTCTTAGGAAAGGCACAAGAAAATGCACCCAAAATTCACCATATCCATTATCTCACTTTGTTTCATATGAGAAATTATCACGTAATCACAAAACTTTTCTTACACATCTGAACACTATAACAATTCCCAAAACTATGCTTGAGGCCTTAGGCCATAAGGAATGGAGAGATGCTATGGGGGTTGAATGGAAGCTCTTGAGAAAAATAACACTTGGGAATTAGTGGAACAACCCAAGGGAAAGAGACTAGTACGATGTAAATGGGTGTTCACTGTTAAATATAAAGCAGATGGATCGCTTGAGAGATATAAGGTCAGGTTGGTAGCTAAGGAATATACTCAAACTTATGGAGTTGATTACCTAGAAACTTTTGCTCCGGTTGCAAAAATGAATACTATAAGAATATTATTATCCTTAGCAGCTAATCTTAGGTGGAGTTTACAGCAATATGATGTCAAGAATGCATTTCTACATGGGGACCTTGATGAAGAAATTTACACGGAAAGTCCTCCTGGCTTTGGTTCAAATCTGCGAGGAAAAAAGGTGTGCAGACTAAAGAAAGCCCTATATGGTCTAACACAATCCCCTCGAGCTTGGTTTGGGCGATTCGCTAAAGTTGTGTTAGCAACGGGCTATAAAAAAAGTCAAAGAGATCATACTCTGTTTGTTAAGTACTCGGCGTTAGGGGGAGTAACTGCCTTGTTGGTATATGTGGATGACATTGTGGTAACTGGAAATGACATGGAAGGGAGATAAGCTTTGAGGAGGTGTTTGATTAAAGAGTTTGAAATAAAAGAGCTAGGTAGGTTGAAATACTTTCTTGGGATTGAAGTTGCTCACTCAAAGCATGAGATCTTTATTTCGCAGCAGAAATATGTGATGGATTTGTTGAAGGAAATAGGCAAAGTTTAAGAAGGCGAAACTAAGTACTGAGACGGTTTTTCTTTATGAGGCGAGGCGTAGGCCTCGAGGCGGATTGAGGCGTAAG
>CAIGRQ010310141.1:0-11613 GCA_903798375.1 Fraxinus sp. D2006-0159
TAACAAAGAGTTTGAAGAGTTGAATGACCTTGGTGATATTGCAGAAAAGTTAGTTCTGACAAAGAAAATATGGTATATTCATTGGTTTACAAGCTTTTAACTTTAGCATTGAGTCTACCGGTTGCTACCGCTACTGTGGAAAGAGTCTTTTCTGCAACGAGCATTATAAATGATAAATTGCGTAATCGGATGGGTGAGCAGTGTATGAATGATAGCACAATTATTTATATAGAGAAATATATATTTTTGAAACTCGATAATAAAGTTATTATATAACGATATCAAAGTATGAAAATTCAAAAAGAATTGTTTTATATTTTACCAACATTAAATTCATAATCGAAAACTCGACGTTTAACATCGATATAGTGTGCATACACTGGGTTACTTTCCTGGCTCCAAATAGTACAAGGAACATGGTCTTTCCTTGCAGTGCACGAATTGATTGTATCCCGTACAAGATGCTACTGCATTGTTTCTGCCGTTGACTCAACAAAGAAAGCTCAAGTTTCTCTTTTCACTTTTTTCGGTCTTGGAAAACTGAAATAATTCTTTAATTCCATTAGAACGGACCAAGTTTCTCAGAATCCTCACCTTTATTCCACCCACTAGAAAAGTAAAAAACAAAAATAAAAGGCTGTTGCAACAAATCACAAGTAATTAATGCTTTGGAAGGTAAATAAAGTGATATTCTTTTGGAATATGTTCCCAATGGTCGTCCACCCATCACTTTGCTTGGTAGTTCTCAATCCAATCTTCAGTATCAATGTAACAAATGCTTTTGCCTGCAAATTTTGGGGCATAGCTTTTTTTCCCATTTGACCCCACCCGCTTTAACGATAAATTTACTGACGATTTTTAACGATAAATTCACTAGTCGATTCCGAACGATATATTTACTGACTACATGAAATCGAAAATAACTTCAATTTATTTTTTCAATCTAAAGTAGCCTTTATAACCAAATAAAATTGCTTGCTTTTAATAATAATTTTTTCTTCTAAATTTGAATGCTCTACTGGGCTTCTAATTACTTCGAATTTAAAAACATATATAATTATATATCAATCCCTCAACTAACAAGCACACCCACCCAAACCCCAAACCCTAAAAATCTCACCCAAATTTACATACCCAACCAACCACCACCCTCTCTCGCTCACTCTCACGCGCACAATCCCGCAATTCAGCGGAGTCGATGGGCTGATCACCGCGCGCAACGACGATGGTATCGCCAGCGATGATCGATTTTTTCAGTGCCGCTATGCACAATATGACGATAAGTCAATAGGCTGACCCCACGCTCGGCTGTGATGGCATCGTCAACATCGAACAATTCTTCCAATCGATGGCGATCAACCCTACGTTGCAAAAATTAGGTTTTTCATTTCTTTCTTTTTCTGAATTTGTGGTAGCCGAATTTGGAAGTTGATTTGTAGTGTATTGAAAGTACATATGGTGATGGCGATGGCGATTTTAGGGATTTTGTTGGTGGCTGTGGTGTAGTAGGTAAAGGTGGAAGAGATGATGGATTTTAGCAAGCGTTGGTGGTCGCCGCGGCGGTGGCGTTGACGGTAATGGATTTGAGGAGACGGTGGTGGTGGTGGTACAGACGGCATTGGTGGTTGTGCTACTGTTGGTGGTGGTGGTGGTGGTGCGGTGGTTGTGGGTGGGTAGTGGTGGTCGTGGTGATGTCTGTATTTTTAGATGATGGTTTGTTGTTGGGAGGTGGTGGTGGTGGTGGTGGTTCCAACGACAGGGGTTCGGTTGTCATGCTGTTCGCGGCAGTGGTGAGGTGATGGTCACAAGTTTTGGTGGTGGTCACAGATTATTAAATTTATTAATTTGTAGCTGATAAACAATATGTAACCAATGAAAAATATAAATTGTGATCAAGAAATAATGTATGACCTAAAAAATTGTTAATATGTTATCGATAATTTGACAATTTGTGACGGTCTATTAAGTTGTAACTTATAATATTTGTGAACAATGAATAAGTTGTGACGTATAAATTTTTTATTTGTGATCGATGAACAAATTGTGACTTGTAAAATTTCTGAATTGTAATTGTATGATAATTTTTTACCTATAAAATTTCTGATTTGTGACCGTAAAATAATTTGAAACTTATAAAATTTCTAATTTGTGACGGATGAACAAATTGTGACATATAAAATTTTAGAGTTGTAACCATAAAATAATTTGTGACTTTTCAATTTTTTATTTGTGATCGATGAACAAATTGTGATCTATAAAATTTTTGAATTGTGACCGTAAAATGATTTGTAACATATAAAATATTTGATTTGTGACCGTAAAATAATTTGTGACTTATAAAATTTCTGATTTGTGACCAATGAACAAATTGTGACATATAAATTTTTTGAATTGTGATCGTAAAATAATCTGTGACGTTTCAATTTTTTATTAGTATTGTGACATATAGAATTTTTGAATTGTGATCGTAAAATAAATTGTGACGTTTCAATTTTTTATTTGTAATCGATGAACAAATTGTGACCTATAAATTTTTTGAATTGTGACATATAAAATTTGTGATTTGTGATCAATTATATAAAATTTGTGACCAGATTATATGAAATTATAACTTTAATATATTTAATTAATAAAACATAATTTAATTAATTAATTTAAAAAAACCTAAAATTTGAAATTTGAAATTTGAAACCTTAAAAAATCTGAAATTTGAAACTTTAAACCTTATCTCTTAAATTTGAAATGGGTAAAATTAAATCACTTAGTTATGAAATTTTCCCAGTTAATAATAATAGCCATTACCTCGCACTAGGTAATAATATCCCTAAATAAATATTTTGGATTTAATTGAGTCTGAAATAATTTCTTTAATATTTAAAAGGTGTATTTTAACTTTAAATACATAAAAAATACTTACCGGGTACGAATGACTTTCCCCTAATAATAATAGCCATTACCTCGCACTAGGTAATAATATCCCTAAATAAATATTTTGGATTTAATTGAGTCTGAAATAATTTCTTTAATATTTAAAAGGTGTATTTTAACTTTAAATACATAAAAAATACTTAACAATCCCAAAAATATAATATTTTAATATCGGCAAATCCAAAATAATATAGGGATCAAAAATGCAATTTTTAAAATTGTGAAACATATCACGCGCTGGCATGCACTGGGGAAATTATTATTATTATTTTTTATTTTTTTTGAATTGTCACGCACCCACTCGTAGCCAGCGGTCCCATTCGTTTCATTTTTTTTCGCATTTTTTCGCTAATTTCAACGCTTCGAGTTCATCTGGCCCAGATTTAAAAATTTTATACTTAACACCGTGTTTGGAATATAAACGCAATGAAAAAAGAGTGAGTATAGAAAAATATGTTGTTAATTTTTTATTTTTTTTCAAATTTTCTGATTTCGATCCAAACTAAAATAAAAAAACCATAACTTCTTCGTTTGAAATCCAAAATTTAAGTTCTTTATATGGTTAGAACTATTATTGAAATAGCTTTTTAAACACATCAATATTACTGCACATAAAATAACGAATAAAATGTAGTAAAATTTTAAAAATTTCTACAATTTTAACCATGGTTTCATTTTTCTCCAAAACTATAAAACGAAAAAAAATCCAAAAATTTGCAGATATCTAAGTCATATAGGGAACATGCCGTAAAAAATTTTTATTGTATATTTCATGACATGCCATTAATTATGCTTCAAGTTTTCTCATAAAAGGCATACAAGTTTTCATCACTTAAGACTTTATTTACAACAAGATAATATGCCAGAAAAACAATATTTAAGGCTCTGATACCAATGAAAAGTTTCACAATATTTTTAACATAAATTACATGTTAAGATTCTTACTTGAAAAAAGAATTCAAAGATCTTTTTGTACGGTTAAATTACCTTGCTTTTCAAGCACCAAAATCTGTATTTTCTTATTCTTCAATGGTATCAATCCAAATTACAATGGAAGGGGATTATTATCCAAAACTCGAGTCAATTTATTTTTTGCCTTCCATCATTGTTGTAAAAACGATAGTTCTATATTGTCTTAACTTGTTGAGTACACTCAAGGCAGGTCCATTAAGGATATATTTGATACTATAAAGTATTAGATATTTTTGAATGGTGAGTTCGACTTAACTAAAATTTATCTTAGTTGAGCACACTCAAGGAGATAAATTTTAAAGACGTTTTAAGCTAACACATAAGATGAGTAAAGATAAAAAGTTTCCAAATGAATAATCTAGGAGTTGTATAGAGATACAACTAATAATAGTATATATCCAAATATTTTATTAAGACTTGTTGAGTACACTAAAAATCTTAATACTACGGATGAGAGCATTTTTAATTTAATTAAAGTCCATATTAAATTATGAAACCCATTTTGATACATATTAATTATTTACTTTTCATCATATAGTTTTTTAAAATCATGATTAACAATATGAATTTGAGAGGCATACTGGATATCAACAAATTGATCGATCCAGATTTTCTCGATTAGCACCACAATATGAGAATAATTCTCAAGCATGAGAAATTTGGCTATGTCATGAGCAGCCCTTTCCAAAGATACCTACTAAGGACTCGACTGAGAAAGATATGGTTGCTACAATAAACATAGTGATGATAATAATATTGCAACATGTGTAATGCTTGCAGCTATGTCACCTAAATTACAAAAGCAACATAAGGGTAGGATGCTTACATTATGATTTTTCATCTCAAGGAGTTAAATAATGAATAATCATGTGTAGAAAGATATGAGACTTCCAAAAAGCTATATTAGTGCAAAATGATAGAAGGTTTTTTAGTCAGTGTTCATCTACTAAAGATGATTGAATTTATTGAGAAGTTAGCTAAATTGGGTTCAATGATGGACCATAAAATAAGTGTTGACTAAGTTTTGCAATCTCTGATAGAGTGTCATTTACAATTTATTATGAATTTCAACATGAATAAACTTGAATGCACACTCAATAAGTTACTGAACATGTTTAAGACTATTGAGCTTAATGTCAAAGCTAGTAGTGGGCATGTCTTGGCCATTCATTCCTCCAAATGGCACTAAAAGGAGGACTAAAGGAAGTTTTAAGAAAACATCCAAGAAGGCTAAGAACAATAGCACGACAATCAAAACAAACAAGGACGATATCAAATCTGATGACCCGTTCTATCATTTTAGAATGAAAGGTCACGAAATACGAACTGCAAAGCTTACCTCGCCAACTTGAAAGGAACGAAGTCTTCTAAATTTTCCACTTCAGGTATTTTTGTAATTGAGGTTAATATGTCCACTTCATTAGATTCTTGAGTATTAGATACCGGATGTTAATCACATATTTGTATAAATATGTAGGGATTAAAGAAAAACAGACCATTGCAGAAAAGAGAAGTTGGCCTGCATGAAAAGAATGGAGCAAGAATTGCTGCATTAGGTGTAGGAACATATTTCTTACCACTGCTTTTTTTGTGCTTAATATTAGAATTAAAGAATTGTTACTTTGTTCCCGCCATTACTAAGAACATTATTTCTATTTCATATTTGGCCATAAGTAGTTTTTTAAATAATGTTAAGGACAATCGTTGTTCCTTTTATTAAGATAAAATATTTTATGGTTGTGGTACGTTAAAAAATAGCATTTATATTTTTGAAACTGAGTCATCTATTATGAGCACAGAAAATAAAAGGTAAAAATGAGATGACCTAAATAATACATATCTTTGATATTGCAGATTATGTCATATAAATGAGAAACGTTTTCCGAATTACATAAAAAGATGGATATTTGGGGTCAACTGAATATGAATCATTTGACAAATACGAATCATGACTACTAGTAAGATGACCAAATTTTCTTTTACTAATAAAAAAGAAAAGGCTGCACAATTATCGAGCTAAATACATACTAGTGTATGTAGACCTATGTCAATCACCGCTATAAATGGTTTCTCTTAGTTCGTCACATTTATTGATGACCATTCTAGATATGTTTATATACACTTGATGAAGTTCAAGCATGAAACACTCGAAAAGTTCACGAAATTCAAGTTAGAAGTAGCGAAAAAAATAGCTGAAGAATATCTGAAAGAAGAGTTTTTAGATTATCTTAAAGAGAATGTGATTCTCTCGCAGTGAACTCCACTACATACACTGCAACATAATGGTATATCTGAACAGAGAAATCACACACTATTAGACATGATGCAAGCAATGATGAGTCATGAAAACCTCCCAAAATCGTTTTAGGGTCATGCAATAATTGTTGTGCGCTACACATTAAATAGTGTCACATCTAAGTCGGTTGACAAAACACCATATGAGTTATGGAAAGGCAGAAGACGTAACTTGTCTCATATTAAAATTTGGGGCGTGGTACTTATGTAAAGCACACTTGGTCATATAAGCTTGAGGGCAAAATTCAATAAATGCATATTTGTGGGATTTCCAAAAGATACATTTGGATATCAATTCTATAATTTCATTGAGAAAAATGTGTTCATCTCAAGACATGCTAAATTTCTAGAAAAGGAGTTTATCCTGGAAAGGATAGGGTGAGAAAATTAAAACTTGAAGAAGATCATGAATTCACATATATTGTTGACTAATTAGATGAAAATGAATCTAAGCTCACACTTGCTGAGGGACAAACTCTTAATCAAGACATAAAGACTCCTGAGGACACTTGGGCTTAGCGTAAATCAAGTAGGACAATTCAACCTCATAGAAGGTATGACTTCACGATTACTAATTAGGTATTAGAAATCGATGATAATGAACCTACTAATTACGCTGAAGCAAAATCAAGTATTGACTCAAAGAGATGACAAAAGGTCATGGAATCTAATACGAACTCAATGTATGTAAATGAGATTTTGACCTTAGTCGATCCGCTGATGGGATAAAACTCATAGGATGTAAATGGGTTTATAAGAAAAAGATCGCACGGATGGGAACATCCTTATATATAAAGCAAACAAAAGGTTACAGACAAGACAAGGTATTGACTTTGATAAAACTTTTTTCCTTATAGCCATGCTGAAATTCATTTGCATTTTTTATTTTTATTTTTTTATTTTGCAATAGTTGTATATCATGATTATGAGATATAGCAAATAGATGTCAAAACTGTTTTCCTTAATGGAAGCATGCAATAGGAAATGTACATGACACAGCACGAAGGTTTTAATTTCAAAGATGCCTATAAGATTTGCAAATTTGATAGAACTATTTATGGAATGAAGCAATCATCTAGGAGTTGAGATCTTCACTTTGAGAAGACAAACAAAAAGTTTGATTTTATCAAAAACGAATATAAATCATATGTTTACAAGAATACATGTGGGAGAACTATCATATTCCTAATATTAAATGTAGATGACATATTTCTAATGGGAAACGATGTCTCTATGCTTCAATCTGTAAAATTGGTGGTTGTAAAGAATTTCTCCATAAGAGATATGGGAAAAGCAATTTATATCTTAGAAATCAAGATCTATAAAGATATATCTAGAAGATTACTTGATTTATCCCAATCATTGTACATCAAAAAAGTTTTGAGATGATTTAACATAGAAGAACCCAAGAGAGGATTGTGTTCCATTTCACATGAGATTTACCTCTCAAATGATATATGTCCCAAAACACATGATGAAAGGAAACGCATGAATTAGATTCCTTATGTGTGAGCAATAGATCTATCATATATGCGATGCTATGTACGAGATCATATGTTTCATAAGCTCTAAGTGTTACAAGTAAATTTCATGCAAACCCTGGTGAGAAACATTGGATAGTAGTTAAGAACATTATTATGTACTTAAGAAGAATTAAAGATGTGTTCTTAATATATGGAGAAAATGAACTACGAGTTCATGGACATATTGATATTGGCTTCAATTCTGACAAGGATGATATCAAATCTCAATCTGGATATATGTTTACTCTCAACTACAGAGCGGTTAGCTGGAAAAGTTTCAAACAGGAAATAATCGTTGATTCAACAACAGGAGTCGAGTGCATAGCTGCTTCCGAAGCAGCAAAGGAAGCTGTCAATCAAGAAGCTCATCAATGACCTTAGAGTTGTTCCCAGAATTTTAGTCACATATCTCTTTATTGTGATAACAATGGAGCCATCGCGCAAGGAAAGGAACCAAGGTCTTGTCAACGATCCAAACATGTGCTGAGACGGTATCATCTCATCAAGGATTATACAAACAAATGACATGAAGATAGAGTGAGTTCCCACATATAATAACATTGCAGATATGTTGACAAAGCTGTTGTCGCAACAAAATATAATCGTCTTATGGACTCTTATGGTATTAGATATATAAGTGATTGGATCTAGTGTACAAGGAAATCTATAGGTTTTATACCCTAAGTTCAATCAATTTAGGTTGTAAACATTTTTAATATAATAAATGTGCTTTATATTTTGGCAAAGTCTATTATTTGATTGAATTAATTTTAACATATTAAATTAGAGCGTGTTTGGTAGAGATTAAAATCGGATTAAAATTGAAAAATTAGCCGTTATTGTTGACTTTTATTAAACGAGTAGGTCCAAATAACGGTTATATTTTCAATTTTAATTTGATTTTAAGCCGTACCAAACAGGCTCTTAATAGAATACAAAGATTCAAGTCTTAACAACTTATTAATCACAAAGAGTTGTGATTGTGAGAGACGAATTACATATGACTAAATCTTGAATTATATGTTGTCATGATTAATAATGAGATATTGATATCGTTATTACGCTTAGACCATCACGTGTGGCATTTCTCACTTCTGTAGTGTACTGCTAATCTCACAAACTAAAATATAGTGACATTTAAATGAACACGTGGATGCTTTGTTAAAGAACAAAACATTAGAGACCTACTAAAGATATTCAACATGGATAACTGTTTGGGTATCAATTGATAATTTCCAACGTTTAATAGTGAAATTGGTCTTTTGACTTGAGGTCATCATAGTACCTTGTATAGGGACAATCATGTTTTGGTGATATTGGATGTTACTTTGCCATGAATTGCTAATACAACATCATTCTGGCATGTCAAGAATTATATGAGTGTTGTGAATTATCAACAGAAAATTCGTTACTTTTAGATAATAAGAGATTATGATCTGTATTTTATTTAGTTATGTTAATATAGAAATTCTTATTCAAGGTATACGTATAAGTCGAAAAGATTTTTCGACTTACATTGACTTAAGAGTGAGATGAAAGATATGATCGATAATTGAGATAGACACACATCCTCATCTCGTAATTGATCGGATGCTATCGATGAAGATATTATAGTTTTATGATAAACGAATAAATTTGATTTTGTCATACCACGTGACATTTTCCATCACATGTATTACACTTACATATTACGAAATGTCAATCTGAAACAACGGATGTGAATTGTCAATAAATTGAAAGTGAGTATTTTAATTATCGATTTTGATTATATCGAAATAATGATTGACGTCGTTAGATATCGTGATTAGGAACCTAATGGGTCATAAACGAAAGAAGAACTAGAAGAATGAAGTCACTAATTAATTGATTGACAAGTATTGGACATTTGAACAATTAATTAATTGGATTACTTATTGATTGGCCAAATTATTTAATTAAATCAATTAATTTATGTACCAAATTTAATTAACTAGATTACTAAATATTAAACCGAGTTAAGTTTAAGGGAGATGTCAAGCCCAGATAAACTTTTAATAATAAGTTATTAGGGTTTAAAAAATCACAATATACAATTATTATCTTACTAGCACAAGAACAGAGAAATCATAAGGGCATGTTCTCTTTGCCGTTTTCAAACCATTTTCTATTTTCAATTTTCAAAAACGGTGAAAACGATTTCTCTTTCCTACTTTCGAAAACGCGTTTTTGAAAAAAAATTTAAAATTTATAACAGTGGGTGTTTTCAGTTATAATTTAGCCAGAATTTTCAAAACGTGTTTTCATTATTTTCAGTTACCACCATTGCCGCCTGCAAAACACCACCAATTGTCGTCGCCCCAACATCACCCCAACCACCACCACCACAGCTACAACATCACCCCAACCAACATCATCGTCATCAGAACTACCACCACACAACTGCCAGATCACCAACCATAGCCACCACCACAAATATTTCCACCACACGGTGCCACCACCATCATCATCACCAACCACAGCGACTACCAACACAAATTTTCAATTTTCAACCCTAAGTTCACCCATAAAAGCAGCGAGCTGTAGTTGAAATCGAGTTTAACCCATGGTTGGGTTAAGTGCGCCAGAGGGAGAGGAAGGTGACCCATGTGGTCCGCGACCATGGGTTGAACGGGCATCGTCGAAATCACAGATTTCTTCGGCTATGCGAAACAGTATCGCGACCCTCATTTCGATTAATTGTTATTTGGACTAAATTTAGGACTGTTTCTGAGTCGCCCAGAGATGGATAGTTGATCGGTGGTGGTCTGTGATGAAGACATTGGCTGAAGGATGGGGTTTCGGAGAGAGAGAGAGAGAGAGAGAGTTGAGAAAGTAAATACATTTTGACGTTTTTTATTTTTCAAAACAATTTTCAAAAATGGAAAAAGAATATTTTTTTCAACAATTTCAAAATGGACACTCAAAATGAATTCAAAACTAAAAATACAAAACTGACACACGAAGATAACAGCCTATAATTCTTCCATCCTTTTTTTCTATGTGGATTTTCACTGGAGATTGGACAATTTGACAGTTGTGAATTGTAAATCAGAACTGTTCTTTGTAGAATTAACTGAAGATGTAATTCTTACCACAGTATCTTTGTAAACACAAAGTAGATCATTGGTGGGAATTGAAATATTGTTTAAATTTCGATGTGCATATTAAGTAAATTCCCAACAGCACCCAGGGGCGGACCTAGCTAAGGCCCAGTGAGCTTTGGGCCGCCCTTGGTTTTTGAAGCAGCTCGATAATTTAAAAAAAAAATTGGGCCAATTATGTCTTCCATTCCATTTCCGCCCCCAATCCATGGTAGAAAAGCCTTGCAAGGTGGGTGCAATTCCATTCCAATCAAAACCACGATTTGAGAAGTCGTCGGTTGCATGCATCCCCGCAACTCGCAAGGTCGCAACGCAATTGAACTTTGACTCGCTTGCAAGTTGCACCGTCACCTGCTCCACCGCTCCCGCTTGCACCGTCGCACGCCATTGAGTAAGTTTTCTAAAATTTCAATTGCTACTGCCTGCTGGTATAAGTGGTATTCAATATTCATCTCATATTGTCATCTGCTATTGACTATTGAGATTTGGGAAAATTTTGAGTTTGGGTTATCTGTTATTGTCATCTGCTAAATGCTATTGCTGAGTGTTGAGTATATGCAATGTCCACCCTTCTGTATTACAGACTTACAGTATTAGTGTATTTTTTATACCTTATATGCAATGGCCAATGGGGATTGGGAAAGTTTTGAGTTTGGCAGCTGCCTGCTAATGCTATTGATTAGGATGTAGGAAATTTTAAGGAAATAGGAATAACTACACGTAAATTTTTTAGTTTCGCTGCTATTGACTTTTCTGTTGGTAAATGGTAATATTAC
>CAIGRQ010310150.1:0-12154 GCA_903798375.1 Fraxinus sp. D2006-0159
GAATTCGGGTCACACCCAAATTCTGACACAGACAAACAAAATTTACCCCAAAAATTATAAAAGATAAAGTTTCTAATTGAAATGTTTTCAAATTTCCCATTTTTTTTTTGTCTTTTTAATTAAATTAACCACGACAAAGTATAAGTATTTATTTACTGAAAATAAAAATAAAATACAAATTTAGGAGGGAAACGTGAAACCTAACTTTGGACTAATTAATTTTCTGATGGGTAAAATTTCAAATCTTTTAGGTATGAAAATAAAAATCAAAGTATAAGAGATTACGCTACACCTCTTAATAAGTTGGAGTGGGCGAGTGAAATAAAAAAATTTATACAACAGCCTGGAAAGTTCATGAAATTTGCTCTAAATTGATTTTTTTTTTTTTTTATCTAATTTAAATAATTGTATCAGAGGAAATTATATAAATTAGTCATCTCTCAGATGTTGAAATAAAGAAGTAAGAATGATAAATCATAAAGGAAAAATTGCAGCTGCGCTCCAAAACCTTTAAATCGTTGCAGGTTCTACCCTAATCTTTTATTTCTTGCAACCGTGGTCCCAAACCATTCAAGTTCGTGCAATCAAAGTCCAATGGGTGGAAACCGTCTATTCTACGGTTAGTTGACCAAAAAAATTAATTTTGACCACTTTTTTAACAATTTCAAAGACGTCAAAATAGTAACTTTATATTTACAACATTAAAGAATTTAAAATAATTAAATTAAAAAAAGTTAAAAAGAAAAGGAGACAGAAAAAAAATTGAAACCTTGTTCCCTAACACCCCCACAACAACCATGAAACCCATCCCTCACTGTAAATCGTCGGCCAGTTGAAAAATCATCGACACCACCACCACCACCACCACCACAAAACGTAAACTACACTCGCTCGCAGGCAAACGTTATTCGCGTTTGCAAAGAGGTTTCAATTTAAACCACGATAAGCCTCGTCCCAACGTACATATGATGATAATTCTGTCCCGATTCGGGTATTCTTCAAATTACGGTTTTGAGATTATTTGTGTTCTACATTTCCTTTTTCGCTGCACTAAATTTGAACAAAGTTCTCTTATAGTCAACTGTCCACTTAGTCGACTGCAAAAAACACTACAGAATCACGCAACACATGTTGTTGGTGTGCTTCCTTCTCGCGAGGAAAGTTTTTACATTTTATATAACAAATTTAATATATTTTAATTAAGTTTGCTGGATTAAAACATCAAAAGACAAGAAGCAGGCTTAAATTTAAATTGGAGAAAACTTGATATATGCAGTACTCTTTGATTTATCGTAGAAAACTATATATATACTGGACTCTTTCAAATCAAAGAGATAAAAATTTCTGGCAGCTTTTTGGAATGGAATATATATCCATTAAATCCTTTACTCAGATCCCTGAAAAATATAGAACCTTTTGCAGCTGACATATTTCACCGAGCTAATTTTGAAGTACTCACCGTGCATTTTGAAGTACTCCCATTTCATTTTCCTTTTTCAGTCTTTTAAGGTAATGTATTGTATTAAATATGCAAATTTAAAGGCAAGGTTCACCATGCCCTCATTTTCATCCTTTTTTTTTTATAATTATTTTTTGACTTCCCATTTTTTAGTTTTTTCGGTTCCTTGTATTGTCAAAGTCTTGTTTAAAAAAAGAATTTGCAAGCCCCAGACTAATTAATCCTGAATCCGCCCTATTAAGTCACTACTAATTTTTTTAGTTTTTTATTTTTGTTTCAATAAGCCTTCAAAATGGAGCTATTCTTAATGCTTTTAATCTTTGGATTTAAACTAAAATTTTCGAAGTAGAAAATTGTTCTAGAGCTTTTGCTCTAATTTACCGAGTTTATTACAAACTTTTGAACGCTTAACTCATGCTCTTAGATCTTTTCCAAGAAACGAAAGTCTTCTTGTTGAAGTTAATCCACTTCATTCAAATGTTATGATTCCTAAACGAATTCCTTGGAAACTTCAAGAAAGAGGATTACATTGGGATTTTGAGAACGTGCAAAATCCGAATCCAACTCCTATTAGAAAAATTCCTGAACAAATAATTCATTTTTCTAATGGAAGTGTTAGAGTTATTTTTGACAAGCCATCCTCTTCAAACACTTTTCAAAGATCTACTTCATCTAGAATTGATGATAGGTCTAAGATGGATACTTTTCAATCAGCTAGATCTTCTTCTTTACCAGGAGTCAATTTTGGTCCAAAAATTCCAAAAACCAATCTATCAAAATGAAACATTTGATAACCTACTTCTCCTACTTTATCAGATATGGCCCCGTCTTCTCAAACAGAGAGACTTGATATCAATGCAATGTTATTTCTTCAAAAATTGATCGGAAAAATGAATTTAAAAATGATCAAACCCCTGATGTCAAAAAATTTAGAAATTTGATCAAAAAATCTTTTACAAATGAACAAATTGAATCTTACTGGGAAGAATTTGAAGAATCCCAGGAAGACGTTAGTTTCTTTGAATGGACTTATTTTAAGGTTTTCAAAAGATTTCCAAAGAAAACTAAAACTATTTTCAATACAACTTCTTCAAAAAAAAAATAAAAAAACTTGGAAAACTCCTTCTGGTTATAGTTTTCAATCAAATTTTCCTCATTTACAAGAAATTGTTTTTCCTCATGGTACAACAGAATAATTGCATCACCCTTCAAAAAATATCTAAAGAAAAGGTTGAAAATGCTAGTGCTAAAACTCATGATATCAAAAATATTCAAAAGCTCAGAACAATTATACTAATATTGTTCTTCACTCTATATATGTTCTCAACTCAACAGAATTGAAACAAATTCTGAATCTAAAATTTCAAAAATTGACAAAGGAAAAAAGAAAAAGGTAGATGAAAAATTATCTACACTTTCCTTTTGTCATTTTCATGAAATAACTCCTCCAAAGAAATTTGATACTAAAGAATAAGTTTTGAAAGAACTTGCATCTCAATTTGAAAAATTATCTACATCTTCAAAAAATATTAATACTATTAATGAAATTGAATCTCAGTTTATTGAAGAAACCGATTTACAAGTCAATAAACTACATGGCCAAAAAACCCAACGTCCAAATCTTCCTGCTTATTATCCCCGACCCACTCCTCCAGATTTACTTTTTGAAGAACGAAAACAGAGAAAATTCAATTTTGATGGAAACTCCATTGTTGAATGGACCATTGATGGATTTTCTAAATATCAAATTATTCAAGAACTTGAAAGAATGGGTATTTGTTTTAATGCCTATTTATGTAAAGGTATTGAAAAACATCTTGCTACCAACAATATTATTTGTGGATTTTCCGGACAACTTAAAAGTTTGTGGTTCAATTATCTTAATGAAAATGATAGAAATGAAATTGCAAATGCTGCCAAAAGTGATGGAACTAATGATAGTTTTGCAAACTTAATATATAATATTATCAAACATTTTGTTGGTATTCCTATCGATATTCAAGAACGATATTCTCAAAGTCTTATGAATCTTAATTGTCCCACTCTTCAAGATTTTCGATAGTATAAAGATATGTTTTTAACACGTGTCTTTCTTAGAAATGATTGTGAACAAACTTTTTGGAAAGAAATGTTTATTTATGGACTCCCTAAACTTTTCGTAGAAAGAGTTAGAAATGCCATCAAAAGAAACCATCAAGAACATTCAACCTCTTTTGAAGATCTTACTTATGGAGAAATAATCAGTTTTGTTAATCAAGAAGGATTGACTCTCTGTAATGATCTTAAACTTAAAGCCAAGCTAAAATTTGAACGATCTAAAGGTCGTAAAGAGCTTGGATCTTTTTGTGAATAATATGGATTTGAGAAAATCCTTCCTACTTCAAGAATGAAAAGAAAAAAGACATTTCTTCTCATTTCAAGAAAAAATCTCCTCAGAGATATTTTGAATAAACCAAAAACTCTCAAAAATTTCATTGAAGAACTTTTCAAAATGAAAACCTTTTAAAAAGGGAACTTCAAAGGTTACTTGTTGGAAATGTAATAAATGTGGCCATTATTCAAACATATGTCCTCTTAAGGGAAATATTAATAATCTTCAATGTGATGAAGTCAATCATATCAATTCTGAATCCGAATATAATTCTTCAGATTCTGAGATTGAAAATGTTTTTCAAAACCAAGAAGATTCTGATTTTGAAGAAAACTCAAAATTATCTTCATCTCGCTCTTCCCAAAACAAAGAGATTTGTGGTTGTAAAACTATAAATGTTTTTACCAAAGAGGAAAAACTTATTCAAGAGATTATTGATTAAATTCCTGATCAAAAACTTAAAAATAAGTTTAATACTCTTTTACCTGATAAATCTGCTCAAATTCATGAATCCTTCAATATGCAGGACGTCATGAAATGCTTTCAAAAGGAAAAAGGTTTATAAAGTTTCTTGTTCTGATTTAAAATTAAATTAGTACTATGAAATCTCAAATTTCTAATCTTGAAAAACGGATAAGGGATGTTAAATTAAATGTTACACACCTTCAAATTAAAGATTTAGAACAAATTCAATCCTCTTCATCTTCATCCGATAATGATACTTCTCATGCTTATCATTCAAATTCTGATTCAAAATCTCAGTGTTCAAAATCCAGTGCTAAAACTCAAAAGTCGAAATCATCCTCTTTTAAACCTCTTACCGAGGCTGAGAAAGTTAATGTTATTTCCAGAATTCAATTGTAAAAATGGTATTGTAACATGACCATTGTTGTTAATACAGATTTTAAACTTCATATTAGAGTTTTAATTGATTCTGATGCTGATCAAAATTGTATTTGGTAATGGTTAATCCCTACAACATATTTTGAAGATACCAAACTAGACCCATGCCGGCTGAGCTGCGCAAGATTGGTGGTTGTGGAGAAGGGATGTGGAAGAAAGTGCCAAAAATTTGAGAATTGAAGAAATAAAATTTATTGAAAATAAAGCTTTGAAAATACAGATATTTAAAAACTTGAAAAATTACAAGATTGAAAAACTCGAAAAATTTAAATTTACAAGATTGTAATCTAAACTTTCTTGAAGTGGAATATTTCTCGCTATTTCTCACTTGAGGAAAACAGATGAAACGGTTTTCCTTTTATAGCTGAAGAATCCGAATTTGAAACGATCTTCAATTGAATTGAAGCATCTTAAAAGGTAGCTTGATTTGAACTTCTTGTCTCTCTATGACTTGAGGAAATCTGCCACTTGTGTGCCATTTGAGGGAAATTATTTTCTTCCTTTCCGACTTTTTGAAAAAGGCAAATGCTCGGCAAAGCTGGCAAGAATAATTTGTTTGCTGACAGGCACATTTTGAAAAACATTTTATTTTTTATTTTTTACCTTTGTATTCTTTTAATTTATCAAGAAAATTGAGTCCATGTAGTCATCTTGAATTCTTTTGAGTTTCTTCCTCGACTAAATCATCAATATTATAATCAAAGCACCTATCTTCGTTGCTTTGTTCAAAATCTTCTAATTCTAAAGAGGAATCTTTTGAACTTGTCTTTTTTTTGATGAGGCTTATGCAAGAGCTGCAATTTTGTCAGAAATAACTTGAAGTTCTTCTGGTGTAGAACATTGATTGAACATAGCCATTAATCTCGATTTTTCTGAAGAAAATCAATTTTTTTTTATCAATTTTCTTTTGAGATAATTTTGGAATGGCGAAACTCATTTGTTCTTGAATCCGTGAATTTACAGCTTTGGGTCAACAATTTGTCTCATGAAATTTTGACCACCATTTTATTTTGAAACGTCTAACAATTATTTTGACGTTATATTCTTTGAATTCTGGGGGATGTTGTTCTTGTAACAAATTGAAATCCCAACAGAAGATCCATGATACTTTAAGATTGAGCGCAAATTGGAAAAAAAAATTTTCTTGAGGCTTTAAAAACATTTTTGCCTTTTGTTTGAAGTGTCCAAAACCTTGTTG
Source organism: Fraxinus sp. D2006-0159 (assembly GCA_903798375.1). Classification (NCBI taxonomy): domain Eukaryota; kingdom Viridiplantae; phylum Streptophyta; class Magnoliopsida; order Lamiales; family Oleaceae; genus Fraxinus; species Fraxinus sp. D2006-0159. The sequence continues at coordinate 5,932 of CAIGRQ010310150.1, forward strand.
AGTAAGATTGAGTACAATTGTTGCAACAAGTTCAAAATATTCGAACCAATTTTGAATCCATTTTGAAAAATTTGATGGGCAATTTTGATGAAAAAGGATAAACTAGGAATGAGTCACTGGTCCAAAATAAAAAAATAAAAAAAACATTGAACCACGCCTCTTTATAGTCCAAATAATTGAATCTTGATTCGAATGAATCATTTTTTGAAATATTCATCCGTTTGTATTCCCAAGAGTACAGTCCCCAGTCCTTATAAGATCATACTCTTTGAATAGAAATTTTTGAAAAATCAACGTGTTTGAGATTTTTGCTGTTTGGAGTGTTAGTAATAATCGCAGATCCTGTTTTAATAAGAATCGCTTCATAGTACTCACGTGACTTTTTGATATCTGTAGGAAAATATTGAAAATTTGGGGGAAATAAGTCTTGGAGATGTTCTTCAGGAGAAGAATATCTATGAACACAAGTGGTTTCCATTTCAAAGACAGATAAAAATTTTGGCTTGGTCAAATATGAAAATGATTTTTGGGGATTAACTTTTGAAATTTTACCGGAACCAATTGGAAGGGCTTTTCTGTAATTTGAGAGTTTGTTTTCATTGGTTGTTTGATTAGGTTTTTGGAAATATTTTGAAGTAAGAGTTGTATTTTGAGAACTAGAAGAAAATTAATAGATCCTCTATGGGAATTTCCGATATAATCATCTATTGAATTCAAATGAATTTGAATTTTGCTTTTGTTCTTCTTTTTCTATGAAACACTCATTTTTCACTCTCTTTCTCTCTATGGAAAAATTTTCTTGTAAGAAAGCCTGCAAGAAAGTTTGGGGAACCTTGAATATATAGAATTTGAAAATCAAAGTAAGAAAGAATAGTTTGCCATCTTGCAAAAATTTGTTTAGAAACAAGGTTTTTTACGTCTTTTTATATAACGTCTTTTGAAGCTTTACAATTAGTTTTTAGAATAATATTTTTATTAATTAAATCATTTTGAAATTTTGATATCATAAGGAAGATTGCGAAAATCTCCTTTTTGATAGTGGAGTAATTTTTTTGAGGACCTGACCAGACTCCTTAATGAAATCTGACCAGTTGTTCTTATCGTGTATTGAAAGGAGTATGTTTGAGGACACCACCATATGCTAAATCTGATGCATCAGTCTCAACAATAATGGAGACATTTGGGTCAAGTATTGAAAGATATGGAATGCTTTTGACAACTCTTTTGACTTTTTGAACCGCTAAGGTACACTCGTGACTCCATCGATCAGGGTTTTTTTGTAATCTTTTGAAAAGAGGAGTACATAGGATTCTTATCTCTTTGATAAAGTCTCCTACATAATTGACACAACTTAAAAATCTTTGAAGATTATTTTTGTCTAAAATTTTATCTGAAAATTTATCAGTGAAATCTAGACTTCTTTGAATTGGTGTAAGTGTTCCTAGATGAATTGTATGACCAAGGAACTTTATTTTCGTTTGACATAAAACAACTTTCTTAACTGAAACAACTAAACCATTTTGTTTTACCACAAAAATGTTGTTCTAAACTTTTAGAAAAGATTAAAACATCATCTATGTAAACAATAATGAAATTTTGAAAATGATTGAAAATATCATTCATAATTTCTTGGAATTCCGACGGAGCATTTTTGAGACCAAATGGCATAACATTTCATTCGTATTGTATCTATCTTCTTTTTTAATTGGAATTTGCCAAAAATCTGACTTCATATCAAATTTTGAAAAGTCTATTTAATATATCTTTCTTTTTAGGTAATGGATATCTATTCCATTGGAGAGCAGGATTGAGTGGTTTATAATAGATAACTAAACAAGGAGCACCTCGTTAAATTGGTTTATAATAAATAACTAAACAAGGAGCACCTCGTTAAATTTCAACAGAATTATTGATATAAAAAGTAGAGCAGCTCCAAGGTGATTTACTTGGCATGATTTGCTTTTTATCAAGAAGATTTTGAATTTCTTTAGTACAATGATCAAAAAGATCTTTGTTCAGTTGAATATGACGAAATTTTGTAGACATATTTGATTCATGAAAATTTGAATATAAGGAAGAGAAATGACATACTTTTTTCTATCCCAGAAATCATTTGGAATAGTTCTTCCTCAAGACGCATTTGAGAATCAACAATTTTTTGAATAACTGAAGATTCTTGGAGTCTTTCTTCAATTCTTTGATATTTAATTTCTTCTTTAAGAAATTAAATATAATTTTTTCTTAAAATTAATATTGTTAACAATTTTTGAAATAGAAACATTTTCTAAAGTATTGACATCTTTAAAAGAAGGATGATTAGTAAATTTAAAAACAATTTTTTGACCAAAACTATTTGTTTTTCTTTTTTCAAAGCTCTAATACCAATTTTAAGGCAACTAATTTGTAAGATATATAATTTGAAATTAACTTCTTATTTTGCATTATAAAATACTGCAATATGCAGAATAAAATTCATCGATGGCTTGTGAATATAAGGAAAATATTTCAGCAAGTTGAATTCATATGAAAAAACACCATGGATACATCAACATTTAAAATGACAGAAACCAAAATGAACTATGAGCACATTTGGGATACCATATTCGATAGTACTATATGATAAGATTTTAATTTCTTTTCTTCCTCAATACTGTCGAATACTATTTATTCCACCAAGCCAAACATGCTCGAAAACTTAGCAAAATAGAATTTCTTCTTAGGTTTATCAAATATCCCGGATCCATAAGTCCGATATGTCATCTCAATCAAGAGAGGGAACTGCAAGATGGAGAAAAGAACTATCGGAATCGTTGAAAGGACGATGATCGGAATGGTAACCCAAGACAGCTTCTCATGCAAAATCAAATACAATGCAGAACCAAAGGATGCCATCATGGTAACGATTGAAAAGAACAAACACGTCAATCCAAATATTAATTTCATCGGTAGGGACTTGAGAAAATCTTCTTCTGCAAAACGCGCCGTAAGAATTCCTAAGAACATCAAGAGCGACGTACTCGAACTGAACATCGACAGAGCATTTGAAATAATGAAAATCAAGAATGGAGTTCTTTGAGTTTCCAGCATTGTTGGCAATCCTGTGTCGTTTTTATTACCACCTGGTACTGTGAAAGCTGTTGTGAACATTACAGCAGCAATTAGAGTGCCTACTATCATGCTTGATCCTGCTGTGCTTTTCGTCCAGTTCTCTGCATCTTTGGCTAATTTCTTGTGTTCATCACTGAATAGCATTTCGGGCGTTTTGTTGATGGCGTTTTTTTCCTCTTTGAGTTTGGGTTGTACTATACTCTCGACTTCCTGTGTATTGAAAGAAACAACATAAATGAGGATTTGAAATTTTAGATAACATAGATCAATGTAGCATTAGAGTAGATAAAATGTCGTCAATTCAAGTGTCAACTCTGAATAGGGAAATTCAAATAAATAAGTATACGATGTCTCTCAATAGCTTAAACTTTTAGATATTATGACTCAAATAACAACCACAACAGGAACATGCATGCTCAAACACTCACACACACAAACACACACATGCGCCCGAGAACACATACATTACCTTATACCATTGCAGTTCCCTTTGCATTTGTAGGGCTGCTCCAGATACCCTTTGAAGTTGAGAATGAGGAGATAATTTTGCAGCAAGATGTAAATAGTTGTTTTTAAAAATATCATGCCTCCTTGCGATTATATTCTTCTTTGTTCCTAAAGTGAATATAAGGCTAAAAATCTTCTCTTGACGCAAAACAATTGCGTGTGAAAAAATTGTTTTCCCTTTTTTATCTTTTCTCCATATAATTTCAGGTTTATATTTAATCAATTCTCTTATAAATTCAACAATTCCATGCTTTATGGCATCATATATTATTGTATCCATGTCCATTTTCTCGAGCTCTGATTTCTTTAGACGTTGCACTTCTTGAAACACGACACTTAAAAGTTTCGCGATTTCGACATGGACTAACTTCCTCTGGAATATGTAATTGATCTCTGGAACTGAAAAATCAGAAAACCAATTTTAAGTAGCCAATCATGTGCAATTGATTTTCTATTTATGTGTACCAGAAATTATATATGTACATATATAGATATACATACCAAGGAATTGCAATATCCCCCAACTGAATTTGCGCACCAACTCTAGAACTGCACAACAAGTATTTATTTAGAGGTGTCAAACTGTACTCGGTTATCAGAGCCTCGGACCACTAAAAGTATGAAAACACTGCCAGACCCATTACGGGCCATGGTGTTGTCAGCCCACATCTACAGTTGGCCAGGCTCAACTGTGAAGGACCATGGGTCCAAAGTGTTCAAAATAAATTTAGGAAAAGGCTTAGGCCCGGGATGGACTGGTCGAGTCAGGGGTGGTCCATGTGTCATCATGGCCTGACTTATGCCTCTAAACTAAATTTAGTGTGTGTGAAGAAGACCTGAATAAGAAGGGGAGGAATGTGGTGCTATTTGATATACCTCGAGTCATAGTTAGACCTCCATGTGCCATCCTTCCCGCCAAATCTTCATCGCTTGATTCATCAATATGAATGATGTGATCTTGACTAGTACATGATGTTTGCATTTCTACATGCTCTTTTTCATGAGACCCATGATGACTGTCCCAAGGTGTATGTACTCTTACACCTTTTTGTAAAAAGTTCAGATTTCTTTTCAAAACGATCAATGTTCAACATTTGCATTTAAATTATGTTTATATATTGCACTAGACATTATGAAAAAGAATCTAAAATTTATCTAAATTTACCTTCGTGGTAAATTGTTTGTGAATGAATACTTACAATAGTAGATCCATCTTTCCCAAAATGTAAGCTTAGTCCCACTAAGAAATGCAGAAGGCTTGTGAGCCAATATTCTGAGAGTGTAATTGCCACTATGATCTGGGGTAACACCCAGCTTTGGATACCTTTTCAATAGCATAGAAGCAACATCTACAATAAGAAAACATTGAGAATTAGGTATCCATTTCATATGGATTAAGTCCTAATCTCGATTGTGACTGCAACTTTTAGTAAACCGAAATCAAAAAACATATAGCTGTGTCTCGCAAATTTATAAATCAATTTATAATGAGTGAATTCCACAAAATTTGTGGATAATAATGAGTAGTAGTTATAAATATATATTTGAAATTAATGTTTGAAACAAAATGGCCACCTAACATATGCAGTATATTTGAGTGAACATAGTTAGGTTTATCTGCAATTGATGGAATTATTCAAGATTATCATTAGACTCCACTCATTATCTTCACATACCATAAATGTCAGCAGTAATAAGACAGTTGAGTAGTTCAACTCCATTTTCACCCTTTTCAGGACTTAGCTCATCTTTTGGCGTCACTTCGTATAAATAGCGAACCATTTCCTTTTGTCCATACAATGCAGCCACAATCACTGGAAGATGCCCATCTTCATGATCTGCAGTTTCTATGGTAACTAATTTTTTGTTCTTACGTACCATTTCCTTGGCCAATTTCTTCGCACCACAGATTGCAGCAAGAGATAAGGCCGTAGCTCCATATTCATTTTTCAATTCTAAGTCATGTGGCTCCATCCGTTTTACAAGTTTTTCTGCAATTTCAGTCTGTCCAGACAAAATTGCAATGTGCAGAGCTGTATCTTTGTGTGATGAAATTATTTCCCTAATGGCATCTTGATTACGGTGAAGGATAGCTTCTACAGAATGCCACTTACCTTCTTCAACTGCCTTATATAAGAGCTCATAATCAAGGTACTTTCTCGACCCTGCAAACAATGAAGTTGACCTGCATGTGAGGGGGCTTGTGTCGGATACAAAGTTCATTAAATAAAATGGAAAATTGGCGCCACCACATCGTTCTTGTGGAAGAATGTCTGAGAGTTAAATTTTATAAATAGCTGCGGAAGTTTGCATGACAATTTAACAAAGATTTAAATGGTTTCTATCTTTGAGAACTGATTGTGCAACTGTAATAAAAGGTTGATAACTTGCTTGCACATTTTTAACTAATTGAGAACCAATAGTGCAATTTCGTGCATCACAAGGTTTGATACATTACCATTATCTTCAACATGAAATTCTTCGTCGTGATCTGAGGTTGGCAGCGGTTGTTGTACCCGTCCCCAATCTCTCTCAGTCAAATGAGTCCATACATAATGAGCAGAAATGTTTTCTTTAAACTTGGAGTATATTGCTGATCCACATGAAA
>CAIGRQ010310152.1:0-11408 GCA_903798375.1 Fraxinus sp. D2006-0159
AATGAAATTTAGTTACAATGTAATTTTACTTGCAAATGTTTAATTTTAGACATTGTTTGTTTTCAGTGCTTGCTTTGGATATTAATGTAGTTAGTTTAAGCATTATTTGCTTTCGATTTTAAATTTTTGAATTTTTATTTTAACTAGAAATTTTTGAAAAAATTAAAATGGGGCAGGAAACGAGCCCCGCCCGCGCCCCGCCCCGCCCCGCCCCGCCCCGCTGTCATCTTTAATTCTTACTCAAAATTAGATAGCAGAAACTAGCAACCTTTAAGAATTTGATACCGTGTTAGTAATTAATGATGTGTGTTTTGCATATTATTATAATCTAAAATCATGAAAATCATTTTGGCATTAATGACCTTGCAAATACATTAAAATTTCAGATTTAGGTAATTATATTCACTATAGAACTTTTATTAACTGCAACACATTTTAATTACAATGAAGGTTCCCAATTGTTGCACATTATATGCTTATGTCTCCAACTTTATTTCTTCTCATTCTTATCATCAACATTATATCAATTTGTACATCTGATCATTCATAAAATCAAACTATGTTACTCATCTTTCTCCCTTTTGATTAAGTGTTGAGCATTATATCGAATAGTTGTTAGACCGCCACTTGACCAGCAGCCTTACGCGGACACAATTTTAATTTCGTTTTTTGGGCAATTTTTTACTCATATTTCATTCCAAATATTACATTGTTGCTTTTACCCATTGAATTGGGATTTCACATTATATTGAACTCTTCATTGTAACATATTCTCCTTGTAAGTTAGAGATCTTAGTATTATATATGCGTAGTGTACGACATATATTGAGTTAATGTTTACATTCTACACAATAATTTGTAATTCTCTACTACTGACATTAATAAAAATACTTCTCTTATGCTCCTGGTATAATTTACCATGAAAATATTGGGCTCTTATTTGATTTTCATATTGTTTTATTATATTCGTTCATTTATTTACTTGTCAAGTGGTATCGATTCGGTACATTATTCTTAACAAAGCCCTTGCTTTAAAGTGTTCATGAGCTTATTTGAAAGTTCATCCATCCTTTTTCTTTCAGTTATGGCAATCATTTCGAAAATTCCGTAGCTTTTTATGGTCAAACAATACAATTGTGCCACCTATTTCTTTGCAATAAAATCAAAATAAGCTTTAAATTAGAACCTACCATAAATTTTCCTAACACACTTCATCCCAAATACATACATATGCCTCTTTAGAAGCAAGAATGGAAACCTTCAAATAAAATTCATTTTAATCAATCAGAAATGACATGGAAAAACATAAACGTACAAATGTATTACTTTTTGGCAAATTCACTGGCTTGACATTAATGCTGAAATACTTGTAATTACAGAGTATAGCATGAATCTCACTTGGTCTGAGCCATCAGGTCTTGGCTTCCTCCATTATATCGCTGATGTCTAAATCTATCAATGCAACAAGAATTAAAAATTAAAACTTCAAAAAGTATTAAAATGAACAAGAACATGGAACACTTTTATTTTATCATTAAAAAGCATAAAGTAACACAAAGTACATAATCAAATATGACATTATGCTTTGGTAACACTCCAGTCAACGTGTTCAAGATAGATTATAAAAATTGATTTGAAAACCATTCATTGTAATGTCAAATGCAGTCTAAATAGTGGATTGCAACTCACTTCATGCACTGTTGACTCTACATTTCATACGACATACATATTAACAATACAATTTCACATTGATTTAACCCAATGCATCATAGTCAACCTGAGTGCCCTGGTCGGCATGCATAGTGTACATATATTTGGCATTTTGCAATAGTTGGTCTGTCAAGTATAAATTTTTCTTGCATTAATTTCTAATAACTTGTGCGTTGCTTACATCCTGCTCTTTTCCAAAATTGCTAGGACTGAGCCGAAATTCAAACCAAAACCTACCTTACGTCAGATTATCAGTAAAGTTGTACCCTGGTAGCGATGGCCGGAGCTACTACTGTGGCGGCAGAAGAAGCAGCGCTATCAAGGAACGAGAGATACCCAGCGTTGGACGAGCCCTGATTGTCCAAGAACAAATCCTCCGGCATCCAGAACGCACCAGGAGCACAAACGATAGCTAATCCAACAACCAAGGTCGAGATGAGCAGCAACCCAACACTAGTGAGCAATGTTGTGATTCTCTGATCACAAAAAGAGAAGATAAAAGAGGAAAAACAATTCTATTACTATGGTGAATAGAATTACAAACTCTCAACAAAACCTCATAAATATCTCTCTAATCTCTCTTTTTTTTCTATCTTCACAATGATGTTAATTCTCTGCAAATGCATCCTCTATTTATAACAAAATTTTGTAGCCTAATGGAGAAACCTTCCTCATTAAGTAAGAGAGTTTCACTTCAAGTTTTCTTCTTACATGGAGAAGACTTCATTATTAAGTAGGAGAGGTTCAAGTCAAGTTCCCTTATCCCATGGAGAAGTCTTCTTCATTAAGTAAGAGAGTTTCAATAATTGCGACTGGAAATATCAATTCTCCATCTCTAGTCGCATTCAAATCAATTGTTATTTGACCATTCCAGCTATGTCTCTGCATAGCTCTAGCTTCTTCATTGGAACCAACTTTGTTAACATATCCACTGGATTCTCATGTGTGAATCTTCACTAGCCTTAACAATTGTTGATCCATCACATCTCTTATCCAATGATAGTGGATGTCGATGTGCTTTGTCCAAGAATGATACATTGAGTTCTTACTCAAGTCAAGAGCATTTTGGCTGTCATAATGTACATTGTAATCTTTCTGCTTGATCCCTAGTTCTTGAAGAAATCGTTTTAACCACAACATTTTTTTACCAGATTCCGTCGCTACAATATATTCTCCTTCTATTGTGGATATAGCAACACAATTTTGTAGTCTTGACTGCCATGAAATAGATCCCCTTGTAAAAGTGTAGAGAAATCCTGAAGTAGATTTTCTATTATCAAGATCTTTAGCCATATATGAATTTGTATAACCTTCCAAGATTGGATCAACTCCTCTATAGCACAGACATATCTTTGATGTACCCTTAAGATACCTAAGAATCCACTTGACTATCCCTTTCCAGGATTAGAGAGAAAACGACTTACCATACCCACTGCATGAGCAATATCTGGTCTTGTACATACTATGGCATACATCAGGCTTCCGACTGCTGAAGAATAAGGTACCAATGTCGTCTCCTCTATCTCTTTCTCTTTCTTGGATGAGGGGCATGAGTTCTTGCTCAATTTGAAGTGGTTGGCCAGTAGAATGCTGACAGGATTGGCATCATACATGTTGAATCTCTTGATCACTCGTTCAACATACTTCTCCTACGATAGCAACAACCTTTTATTCTATCTCGAGTAATGTGTATTCCTAAAATCTATTAAACTGTGCCTAAGTCCTTCATGTCGAAGGACTTGGAGAGTTCCTTCTTCAACTAATTCATTTTTGTTGCATCTTGTCCAACGATCAACATGTCGTCTACATATAATAGAAGAGCAACGAAATTTCCATCCGAAAATCATTGAATATAAACACAATGATTTGCAGTTGTTCTTTTATAGCCTTAACTCAACATGAATGAGTCAAACTTTTTGTACCACTACCTTAGTGCTTGCTTAAGACCATTTAAGCTCTTCTTTAGTTTACAAACGAATTTCTCTTTTCCTAAAACTTCAAAGCCTTCTGGCTGCTCCATATAAATTTTTTCACATAAATCACCATGAAGAAATGCCGTCTTGACATCCATCTGTTCAAGCTCTAGATTCAAGCTAGCAACTAATCCAAGGATAACTCAAATTGAGGCCATCTTTACAACGGGGGAAAAAATTTCATCAAAGTCAATTCCCTTTTTTGCAGAAATCCTTTGACTACCAAATGAGCATTATGTTTCATCACCTTTCCACTGCCATTTTTATTTAGCTTGAAAATCCATTTATTTCTTAGTGTCTTCTTTTCCTTCGAAAGCTCAACCGGCTCATATGTTTGATTTTTCTGCAATGACTCAATTTCTTCCTGCATTGCTTGTATCCATTTGTCTTTGTCTCCATAAGATTGTGCTTCTTTAAAGCTCTCTAGCTCACCTTCATCAGTAAGTAGAATGTACTCAGACTCTGAATATTTTGTTGATGGAATTCATCCTCATTCAGATCTTCGTACTTGTGGATTACTAATTTCAGGAGGTGTACCATCATCTAGTTGATGTGATGATCCGACGACTTCTAGTGGAGAGGGTTGTAACTCCCCTTGATCAAAACCCTCTTCATCATCATGTTCTGCTTCTAGAATTTCCTCATGCACGTCGTCATTATCTATAGTGAATTGTACTAGTGCTGGATCTTGAGCAATATTATGGGCACCGAATTTAGGATTAGGAGATATTGTGGGATTTTCAATGTCTTCTAATGTCTGATTTTCATGGAATACTATGTCTTTACTTCTGATGACCTTTCTTTATCTTTGGATCCCATAATCTGTATCCAAATTCTTCATCTCTATAGCCTATAAAGATGCATGAAGTAGTCCTTGCATCGAGCTTCTGTCTTAGTTTCTTGGATACATGTGCAAGGGCTACACAACTGAATACTCTCAGGTGAGAGTTTGAAGGATTATTACCAGTCCATACTTTCTTCGAAATTTCAAAATTCAATGGTACTAATGGTGACCTATTGATTAGGTAGTAAGCGACTCGCACAGCCTCTCCCCGAAATGGCTTTGGCAGCTTAGCCACACTAAGCATGCTTCTGACCTTTTCCATGATTGTCCGATTCATTCTCTCTACTACTCCATTATGTTGTGGGGTGCATGGGACAGTCTTTTCATGTCGGATACCGTATCTTCTGCACTAGGCATCGAACTCTTTAGAAGTGTACTCGCCTCTATTGTCTGAGCGGTGACACTTCATCTTCTTTCCTACTTCATGCTCTACCATGGCATGGAACAATTTGAAGTAATCTAATACTTGATCCTTTATCTTTAGAAAGTACGCCCATACTTTTCGAGAAGCATCATTAATGAAAGTCAGAAAGTACTTATTAGTGCCTAGTGATTCAGCCTCCAAGGGACCACAAACATCAGAGTGTACGAGACTGAGCAACTCCGATCGTCTCGTCGAAGAGAAACTGAAGGAGACTCTATGTTGCTTACCAAATAGATATTGATTGCATGGATCCAGCACACCTTTTTTTTTTGTCAACAATGATTAGCTCCTTCTTTGTCAAAGTAGACAACCCCTTCTCACTCATGTGACCGAGTCTCTAGTGCCACAGATTTCGAAAAGCCTCATGTTCCACTAAGTTAAGGCTATCTGCACACATTTTCACATGAGTTTTGTATAAAGTGCCACAAATATGTTCTCGAGCAACAACCATAGAACCTTTCATCATTTTCCATGTGACATTGCTAAAGTAATTATCATAGCCCTGTTTGTCAAGGGCTATCTCGAAAAGAAGATTGAGTCGAAGATCTGGCACATTTCGAACATCCTTCAGGGTTATTTTGCACCCAATATTCATTTGTATCTGAACATCACCAATTTCCACAGTCATAAGCTTTGTATGTTGTGAAGAAATCTCTGCATTGAGTGGCGTGGTAAGATGCTGCAGTATCTACCACTCATTGAGTGTCTTGGCTTGAAACATGAAGACATGTCTCCTCATGGATAGAGCAGATAGCCACCTCTCCAGAAATGGTGACTAGTGTCTCTCCTTCTTTATTTTTCAGCTGCAAAACTATTCTGGCCTTGCTCTCGTAGCAATTTTCAACAGTTCTTCTTTGAGTGACCCTCTATGACACTGTGGTAACTCCTGTAACTAGGATTTCTTCTACCTATGGATCTATCCCCACTTTTGCTTCTACCTCTTCCCTTACATAGAAAGCTCCCTTGCTGTCTTCTTCGATTCTCTGTAACAAGGGCATGCGACTGATCTGTGTTGACGTCTTTTCTCCTGGCCTCTTCATTAAAGAGGGCATCCTTGACCATAGACATGGTAAGTTTTCCATTAGGGGCTGAGTTGCTGAGAGATACTACTAGTGTCTCCCAACTGTCAGGAAGAGAACTTAAAAGTAGTAAGGCTTGCATTTCATCTCCGAGCAACATCTCTACAGATAACAATTGGTTCACCAAGCTCTGAAATTCACTAGTGTGCTCAGCAACTAAAGTTCTACTTTTCAACTTCAGATTTACCAAACGCCTCATCATTAGGGCTTTGTTCCGAGCGGTCTTGGCCCGGTACATGTCCTCCAGAATCTTCCAGAGGGCATATACATCTATCTCTTGTGCTACATGGTGAAAGACACTATGATCAATCCATTGTCGAATTTGACTAATAGTTTTTCTAGTTAGCTTCTTCCACTCCGCCTCCTTGGTAAGATTGGGGTTCATACCTTTGGCTTCCAGGGGGTCGTGCAAATCTTTACAACTGAGTAGGTCTTCCATCCGAGGCCTCCACAGTGTGTAATTGGAGGCTATGAGTTTGATCATAGCTCCCGATGAAGATTCCTCCATTGTTATCTTGACTTCGCAAAGGTTTGATAAAAAATTGGAGTTGTATCAAAACTACAGGGGCCAATTGATAAACCTTGCTCTGAAACCACTTGTTGTGATTCTCCGATCACAAAAAGAGAAGATAAAATAGGAAAAAAAATTATATTACTATCGTGAATAGAATTTACAATAGAGTTTTACAAACTCTCAACAAAACCTCATAAATCTCTCTCTAATCTCTCTTTTTTCTATCTTCACAATGATGTTAATGCTCTACAAATGCATCCCTTATTTATAAGAAGATTTTGTAGCCTAATGGAGAAACCTTCCTCATTAAGTAAGAAAGTTTCACTTCAAGTTTTCTTCTTTCATGGAGAAGACTTCCTTATTAAGAGAGGTTCAAGTCGAGTTTCCTTCTTCCATAGAGAAGTCTTCTTCATTAAGTAAGAGAGTTTCAATAATTGCGGCTGGACATATCAAGCAACACCACAACTATGGTGAATAGCACCCAAATCCCCATAATTTTACGGTCAGAAAACGTACGTCCACCGATAACGATGGCCGAAATAGGTACAAGGAAGATCCAGCCAGCAAGCAGGGCCAGTAATACGAGTAGTGAAAGAGGAAGGAGAGAGTGAGGGACAATGCAACTAGAGAAATATATTTGACCCGAAAGTAGGAAAAATTGTTGTGAATGCGGGAAATGGCGTCGGAGAGGGAATTTGTTGTGAATAGAGGAAAAAGAGAGAGGTTTTGAAGCTCGACAGGGTCTATTAATCGGAAACAGCTCTTCTACGGAAAGGGAAAGGACTGCTCTAAGGAAATTGACAGTAAGAAATCGGTTCACGTGTGAAAAGGGGTACTCCGAAATGAACAGTACTTGATAGGCAGACTCATTTATGAGAGGAGAGAGTTGGATGAAAACCATCCACTAGTACTACTTATGCAAAAAGGTTATGGATTAAACGCTCCGTTATAAAGATTGTGGATTGAAATCCTTTCCTTGTTAAGTTCCAATTAAGGTCCGTTTAATTGTAAAAATGAAATTTGAGTCATGGAATTGAATTGCCTAGAACTTGTTTTATTTGAAATTGTCAATTAATTGTGTTTGATTTATATAATTTTTCACATGAAAAATATTGAAATTTTGGATCTTTTAGTGTTCGTTTGGCTTTGTTTTCCATGAAAATTGTTCATTAAAGAGATAAAATTTGTAACAATAGGGGATAGAATTTTTTTCATTGCAAAAAAAAAAAAATTAAAAAAAATTGCCTAGAAAACCAAAAACCACCAAAACCATGGGAAAACAAATTCAAGGAAAATGTGGAAAATGGTGTCACGTGAGGTGAAGTTGGAAAACCAGTTGCCTAAAAAAATTTAGCTATCAAACAGCCAAAATGTGGAAAATGGAAAATAATTTTCAACTTCCATGAAAAATTATTCCTATCAGACAGGGCCTTAAAGAATTTTGTTTGCTAAGTCACTTTCTTGATTCCTCATTTGTTTTAGTTGCAGGTTGCTTACAGTTTAAAAGATGTACTATTTTTCATTTATTTTTAGAAAATATTGTCTAACATTAATATACTACTCTTTTACAAGTCCACTGTGCCTAAGAATTGATTTATATGACTCAATTAACTTTATTTGACATAAAACTTGGAGAATATAATGTAATTCATAATTAAACTTAGGGGTGGACAAAATGTCCAGATCAAACCAAACCAGAACCAAACCAAACCAAACCAAGCGGTTCGATTTAGTTCTACAAAAAAAATTAATAGTTTTGATTCTTCGAATAAAAAATCATTTGGTTATAGTTTTGGTTCGATTCTGATTCTAGAACCAAAAACCAAACTTAATTTATAATTTTATTTTTCTATGAATTTGATGTTATGTTAATTGAAGCCAGCCCAATAGCCATTATTTTGCACTACAACAAATGTTACTCTTTACGGCACGCATTTACGGCGTGCATATAAGGCATGCCGTAAAAAATGATTATTTACGGCATGCTTTAAATGCACGCCGTAATAGTTCAGTTACTAAAATTATTTACGGCATACATTGATGGCATGCCGTAAAAAGTCATTTTTTACGGCACACATTGATTGCAGGCCATAAAAAGTAAACTTTTACGGCATACTTTAAATGCATGCCGTAAATTTTTTTATGGCATATATTCACGGCATGTCGTAAAAAGTAAACTTTTACGGCATACATTAGTTGCACGCCGTAAATATAAGTCCAATACGCAATTATTCATAAACCCAATACTTATTAAAAAAAACCAATTAACCTTATTACAATACATTCATTATACACGCCCTAAATCCCATAAAAAAAAAATTTATACATGCCCTAAATACATTCATTATACACGCCGCATAAATTGAGCCTGAGACCGTCCTCCGTCACTCTGAGAAGCCCCTGCAGCCACGCCGCACTCCCCTGTAGGTGAGTTTTCTTTAATTTCTATTGGTATTCATCTGCCCTTCGTGCCTGTTTGTTTGGCTGTTTCAATGTTTCGTGTTTGGGAAAAATCTGGAAACCAAGTCGCTGGTGGGCGGTGGCTGATCGATGGCTGGGACTGGGACTGGGAGGAAGTAGGAAGAAAATAAGTAAATAACCACAAGTTTGGCCTTTGGGGATGGGCCGGACGGCAAATTTAGGCACTTACATGGGTTGCCTGTAAGATGTTTGTATAATTGTTAGAGAACTACATTCGGAGGAACGTGGTGCCATAAAGAAGCAGATTTTATAGGAAACAAGTTGGAGATAGCAAGAGGAATAAAATTCTTACTCTGCAGAAATGGGAAGAGAACAACCTTCAATTTATTCCTTGATTTAATCTTTATGATTTTGAGCAATCCAAAAAAAGAATGTTTCCTTTCTTACTCTGTGTCATACATGCTGAGCTCAATTTTTATTTTCAAGATTCTACTTTATGCCTAATCTTTAGTGGATTCATCAACTTTCCCTTTTCTCCTTCTGGTAACTATTATCTATTTTGGTAGGTTTTGTACATATCCCTGCATAGATACGAGGGCGGAAAGTTTTATCATTGTACTGGAGCTGCTGATGAGGTATTATGTCTGTGTTCTTGCTTGTGGTGTTCTCGTATGTGGATGTCACCCTGTTTCTAAGTTTCTGTATCCACTAAATCTATTTTATTTCTCTTTATTGCACATTTGAACCTGGACCTTCTTTGACTTGCTGCAGTAAGTGCATAACGATTTCGATTGAACATTACTCTCCTTTATACTTCCTTTAACTTCATGCTTCTCCTCTGTAGTACCTTTAACTTCTGCAGTAGGTTTGCCTGTAACTCTTTGTACAAGCTTCCAAAAATTTTCGACCTCAGTTTTTATGATTTCTGGGGCAACAATGTGAATTACGCGAATCTTTGGCTTCAATTTGGTTATAGTGTGGGAGTCCTTGTAAATGGTCAACTTAGATGGAGTTAAGGAGGTGTCAAATAAAGATGGCTTCATTTTTAGTCTAGTGGGTTTCAGATAGAATGAGATTTAGATAGAGAGATATTGAGAGCATATGTATAATTCCGTGTTAAATTGCAGAAGATGAAGGTGGATATATATGGTGGAATAGGGGAGAAAAAACATTTGGAGCTTGTCTTTTGGAAGCCATTATTAGATGGATCCTTGTCTTAATTCTTTTTTTCCAATTTGTTCATAATGTTTGAAACTTAGACTTTGCATAATAAAATCTGCCATGATAATGANTATATGGTGGAATGGGGGGAGAAAAAACATTTGCAGCTTGGCTTTTGGAAGCCATTCTTAGATGGATCCTTGTCTTAATTCTTTTTTTCCAATTTGTTCATAATGTTTGAAACTTAGACTTTGCATAATAAAATCTGCCATGATAATGATGTACGCGGTACCGTTTACTTGCTGAGATAAAATAATTGGTCAACACTTATTCATGTAAATTCATCCCAAAAAATATAAATAAATAATTGTTCTGTTAAAGAAAATAAATAAAAGAGCTGTTGTAAGGATTATGCTTCAATTTTTATTTTTATTGGTCAAAGGAATCATTTACTTCTTTGAACTTCTTCGCATATTGCCCTTGATGGGTGGTATATTTGAATTGAACATCTGGTTTTATATTTGTCATATGTACTACGTTGATTGGATAAAAGTTAATATGTTTCTTGATATACATTTGATTTACATGCTCACTTTAAATTTATCAACCATACATTTATTATTTTTATAGTGTGCAGGGAGTTACTATTTTGTGTGAGCTAAATTGTCGATCAAAAAAGTTAACTTTGATATAGACCATCATTTTCTTTGAAGTGGTAGTCTTTTGAGAATTGTTGAGATGTATTTTACATTGACATACTGTATTGAACCGTATTCCGTATTTTTATTTATCGAAACAATGAAAACCTTGATTATTTATGGATTAATTTTATTTTGTTATTATTAATTTATTATAGGTTTGCCGGTAATCAAATAAATAAATAATTTTTAAAAAATTGATATTTACGGCATTCAGCCGTATGCCGTAAAAAGGANACAATGAAAACCTTGATTATTTATGGATTAATTTTATTTTGTTATTATTAATTTATTATAGGTTTGCCGGTAATCAAATAAATAAATAATTTTTAAAAAATTGATATTTACGGCATTCAGCCGTATGCCGTAAAAAGGAAGTGGGATACCTTTTACTTCATGCAATGACATGCCGTAAAAGGTAAACCACTTTTTACGGCATGCTGTAAAAGGTAACTCACTTTTTACGGCGTACAGTGAATGTATGCCGTCAAAAGCGGGATACCTTTAACGGCATGCAATGGCATGCCGTAAAACTAATTTACGGCATACATTGACGGCGTACGTTGCATGCCGTAAAAGGTAAA
>CAIGRQ010310192.1:0-15953 GCA_903798375.1 Fraxinus sp. D2006-0159
TAAAGATTCTCTTATTTATCTAGTATTCAATATTATGATGATGTAACGAATGCATTTGTTAGACAATGAAGACTATGAATCATGTGTGACAACAATTGATGTTTGAGTATATGTGAGAAACTGAATTCGTGACAATATACAATGGTAAACTTGTGTAATTGTTATGTTTAGATATTATAAACAATTGATCTATTATTATTGTTGGTTATTATCTATATCTAATCAATAGTTTTATTTTTCAGATATGATGATCACGATTCTTGTTGAACATCATTATATTTTTTGGGCTTTATATTTAGTTTAGTATACTTGTATTGTAACGTTATCGTAACGTCAATGTAATAAAGGTAGACGACAAAAAAATATACGGCGAAACCGGCGGTTTAAAACCGGACCAAACCGTTGGGTTTATGTTTAAGTTTTTTTCAAACCGTTCAAAATAGTTTGGTTTAAGTTTGAGTTTTTCTCAAACCGGTTTAAACGGTCTGGTTTGAAAAATTGTCAAAAATCGGTAAAATCGGACCGCTTACACCCCTACAATNCAATGTAATAAAGGTAGACGACAAAAAAATATACGGCGAAACCGACGGTTTAAAACCTGACCAAACCGTTAGGTTTAGGTTTGAGTTTTTCTCAAACCAGTTTAAACGGTTTGGTTTGAAAATTTGTCAAAAACCGGTAAAATCGGACCGCTTACACCCCTACCCCCTATAAAGAAAAGAGAAAAAAAAAAGTGAAGAGGAAAATAACTAATCAATCCACTTAATATTTCCCAAAATCTCCACTTTAATCCCTATGAAAAACCACCATGCAGATCAATACCCGACATTAGTGATAAAATATAAATTGATGTTTCTACACCAAAAATTGTAAAGAAGACGAAAAATAAATTCTATAACATCAATATCAAGAAATTTGGTGCATTTTCAAGGATCATTTTCAGTTCAAACGTTATCCAAATCACCTCTTTTTTCCTCCATCAGATGGATTAGTTGTAACTATTCTACTAATTACATTTTTTTTTTTTTTGCTTTCTTGGAGTCCAAATTCGTTGGTTTGCATCCCACACAAAATTAGAAGGGAAATCTCTGTACGTAAGTGTTCTAGCTTTTTCATTTCTCATATTGGTACGGAAGAATTCAGTTAACGTTGTTCTGCGTGCATAATCTCTATTAATAACTGATTGTAAATTATCAGTATCTTTATAAGTAATTAGTTCATGGTCTTCAAGATGTAATTGTAGTGAAACAACCGATGGAGACATTTCAGACAACACAAATCCATAAATTCTCCACATGACTTCAGGTAGAGAAATCCACCTAGCAGTTTGATATCTTGAAATTTCATCAATATCAACATTTTGTTCATTGTCACTTATGGAAAAAGTTATTCGATCATGCCCTTTATAAACATATTTATACAAATATTTGACAGCTTTAACAGTTGAACATATTTCTACATTGATATGACAATCATATTTAGTTATGAAGTAAGGATTGTAAGGTACAATCCATCTATTATCTATGAAATGTCCTTTGACTTTAACTTTTTGACCATCATTGCGACGTTTATATCGTGGATATGAATCGTTACCAAGTGAAATTGTCATTGTATATTCTCTTGGATACTTATTTTTGCATATTTTATTATTTGACATACAAACATTATTCAGATTTAATACTCCACAAAGACTATGCAACATATATTTTACAACAGTAGGATGTAAATGTGGTAACGATTTTTGTATGTGGGTAAGAGATAAGCTCTCTGTAAAGCGATATTTGCTTCTAATATAATTCCTAATCTAACCAACACTCCCTCTTTTGATTCTCACTCTTGTAAAAAAAAAAAAAAGCCAACATTGAGTTCCTTCTAATATAATTCCTAATCTAACCAACGCTGCCTCTTTTGATTCTCTCTCTGAGAAAGAAAGTGAAGCCTATCAAGGGAAGTCCCTTCGAGAAAACTCCTCTCTCGCCATAATCGAAAAACACAAGATTTGATTACTGATTCAAACCCATGACTGAGAGAAGCTCATCAAGAAATTCCATATACCCACATCAAAAACTACTTGTAATGTATAGTAATTGATCTACAAATTTGCCAAAGAAAAACAGAAAAGATTCTGCAAGAATGGAGTCTCGAATTGAATGCATATCATCTACTGATGGGATTCATGAGGATCAGGTTCCCCACCCCCATACTTTTTCTCAGTTTTCATCTTCCAAGCCATCTAACATTAATAATCTCAATATGGTGATTCATCCAGGCACCAGTGTCCACGAGCTTCTTGAATGCCCTGTTTGTACCAATTCTATGTACCCTCCTATCCACCAGGTTAGCCCCCAATTTAAATTAATATATTTCTGTTTATTCCATTCTAGATTCTTTCTATTGTTGTTGTATTGGTTTATATTT
Source organism: Fraxinus sp. D2006-0159 (assembly GCA_903798375.1). Taxonomy (NCBI): domain Eukaryota; kingdom Viridiplantae; phylum Streptophyta; class Magnoliopsida; order Lamiales; family Oleaceae; genus Fraxinus; species Fraxinus sp. D2006-0159. The sequence goes on from CAIGRQ010310192.1 coordinate 2,419, forward strand.
TGAAGAAATTTAGGTTTTCTATAGCTATCATCATGGGTTAATTGATGCAAGATTGTAGCTTTTTCTGTTTGATCTTTGCAATACTGTGTAGATGTTTGTGAAAAGGGTGTATTGATTGGGCATTTGGGTGGCAAGTTTCTGAAATTGCTGAATTGTTTTTCAGGGTTCCTCCATTTTATTTTTTTGTGTACATATTTTTGGCTTGAATCCATTGGGACGCTGATGCAGCGTATTTGGTTTGGTAGAATTGTGCAGTTGGTATGTTAGGTTAAAAGAGTGTAATAGGATAATGGCTAAATTTGTCTTTTATTTTTGATAAGCTATATTGCAGTCAATTCGGAATATGTTGTCTTGGATCATGCTTCTGAACAAACTGATTTCTGAATTGCTCAAATAAATCTCGTTCCCAAAGTTTGATCTGGTGTAAGGTGAACACCGTTAAACCGATGATAATTATATGTCGGAAACTTGGGCTTCTTATGATTGGAGTTCAGAAAGAAAATAACAGAAATATAGACCATATATCATACGTGGATTAATAAGATTGGAAGAGATGGTTGATGGAGCATTAGGCCTGAGGTTAGGTCCCGTTTGGCATGCTTTTGCTTGCTATGGAAGAACTTTTGGAGCAAGCTATCTTAGGGTGTGTTTGAGTCACATTATTTTGGAAGAATGTATTCTGGAATAGTAGATTGATGGAGAATGTGTGGTTGAAAAGAAGAAAAAGTTATTGATGTGATGAAAAATATTATTTTATTGAAGAATGTGTGGTTGGAAATGAGTAGAAGAATGAGAATGAGATTTTTAATCACATGGTTTATCCCCGAATTAAAAACAAACTTTTGATTTTTTTAAAAGAACTTTCTATTTTGAAGTGCTTTCCTCTGAAAGCTCTTTTAACTAGAAATAGCATTTTCATAAAATTAGCTTAACGGGTTCAAAAACAGTTTTTGGGTCTAAAAAACTTCTATTGAATTTTCAAAAGCCATGCTAAACAGGCCTAATTTTTTTTAAAAAAAAATTGATATTTAAATGGTTGTCGAGATATGCCAGTTGGTATTATCTGTGCCATAGGCCACTAGAGCCATGCATGGTCATGGATATGAGAAAGCCCTAGTTCTAAATTCCAATGAGATCATTAAATTAAATGCTTTCATCATTTATTTAATATAAAGAAACGAGTTTCTTATACTTTACGCTGCAGTTGTGAGCTTTTCTTATCGGTCGTCTTCCATGATGTTTTGGCTGAAATTAGGTGACATGATCTGCTGTAGGTTGAATCCAATCCGGAAGTGAAGCTTTATGGTTAAACGAGTTTATTAATATCATACTGTAAAAGAACCTTTATTAGAATTTTGGATTCTGGATGTCATTGACTAAAAGTCTAAAATTGTGTATTTAGTATGCAGAATTTTGACTTGGTCAAATGGAAAGGAAAAGAAAACAAATTTGCTCAATGTTGTAACAAACTGTTTTGTGAAGTTTGTTAGTGAAGTAAGCGGTTTAGGTCATAGATTTGAAGCAGCTGCCTTAAACCTGTAACTATTTATATCATTCTGCAGTGTAACTACCTCATGTTTCTCTAACCTTTCTTTCAGAACTAATTAACTAAACATGGATAATTAGACTTGTTAAAAAAAAAAAAAAAAACTGTTTTGAGACCCAGACTGGACAGGCTGGTTTGACCAGGAAACTGGTAAGCTGGCCGGAAACAAGTCCTATCACATGAATTAAACCGTTATAGAAAGAAACTAGCGAAAAACAGTTGGTGAACCTGCTGAACCAGACACGGTTTATAAAAAAAAGGAAATTCATTGAATCAACTTCTTCATCTTCGGTCTTCATGTGCTAGTTTCTCAAGAGCTTCATCATCTTCCTCGGCAGGCACCCTTACGAGTATGTGGAGAAAAAAGAGGTTAAGAAGAAAGGGAGCTTGGTGGGTATTGCAGAACACAAAAAGGAAAAAAAAATATGAATGGTGAAGAAATGGAATTAGGGTATTGTTGAATGGATTTTGGTGTTGTGATTGAATTTACCTATGATTTACGTGCTTAGCTCTTATGCCCCTTTGCTTTGAAAATTTAATTCTGCCCCCTGATATCTTTCATAGAAATAGAGAAATTAATTGATATATTTATTGGATCTATCGGGACAAGGGCTAGATGACAAAGAGAATGTGTTGTATGTGGGTATTTTTATTTTTTTTATTTTTTATTTTTTGAATGAGCAAATTTGACTATGTCGGGACAACAATGCTCAAATATCAAAGAGGCCAACAATGGAAATAGTTCTTTTTCCTTTCTGAATTGTTCTCGAAATTGATGATGTGAAAATTTAATTGTGTGTAGATGAAAATTAAAATTTATATTTTAAATAATTATTTCTTAGGCTCTTGTTTGACTTGATTCGACCCAATTCAAACCTTTTAGAATAGATTTTTTTTTAAAGGTAATCAATATTTTATTAATCAAAATATAATACACAGGGAGTGTATTAACAATTTAAATCAGAAAGAAACAACATGAAATTAGGCAGCTCGTCTATATGCCCAGAAGCCGCAACATTGAACCAAGTAAACAATGTCAAATAAAACAATTCCCTAAACTGCTTTGTTTTCCGTGGTTGATCTTCAAAGCATCGATTATTTATTTCTCTCCACACTCCAAACAATGCAGCCCGGAATAAGGTCCCAAACAAGTTTGCTGTCCTTATCTCGAAACTTTCTCCTCCATACCTTTAACAAATCCTCCATACGCCTCGGCAACACCCAATCCATGTGTTGCGATGCCATAAAATCGTTCCACAATAAGCAAGCAGCATCACAATGGAAGAACAAATGATCAATCGTCTCCCCATCCCTCTTACACATGTAGCACCACTCTGTAACATAGAAATCCAGGTCATCCACCGTTAGCATCTGTCTTCTGACCACCGTCCAAAGTAGAAATGTCACTCGTAGAGGCAGTTTACATTTCCAAACTATCTTCCAGGGAAATGAGCTCTCGACAGTTCCTAAAAGGGATCTAAAATATGTGCGAACTGAAAAAATACCATTTCGTGTCAATCTCCACCTATTACAATTACCCTCTTCTGCCCTGAAATGTACCTCGTAAAGAGATGTCAGAAATAGCGCATAATCATCCAATTCTCGATCCTGCAAACCCCGGTTAAAAACAATGTTCCAACTAAAGTTTCCATTATGAAAATCTAAAACATCATTCACCATGGCTGACGGCTCTAATGCAATACGATATAGAGAAAGAAATCTCACCTTAAGCGGTTGATCTCCACACCAACAGTCATCCCAGAAACTGATGGTATTACCATTCCCCACTTTAGAATAGATTTTGTGAAAATGATTTTTTTTTTAATTAAGAATGTGTGGTTAAAAATTATGGAAAAATTACTTGTCCACGTGCAAAATTATCTTATTCGGAGAATGTATAGTTGAAAATGGGTTTCGGAAAAAATTAGTTTTAGAATCTCTACCAAAGAGGGCCTAAATGGACTCACAATTTTTTTTTTGTGTGAACGTATTTACATATCAAATTTTCTTTCTTTCTTTCTTTTTTTTGACAATATTGATTATTTTTGAAGTGCTGAATAAACTCAGATCATGTCTTTTTACTGCAGTGCCACAATGGTCATACTCTCTGTTCCACCTGTAAAGTACGGGTTCACAATCGTTGTCCTACTTGTAAACACGAACTTGGTGATATTCGATGTTTAGCGCTAGAGAAGGTTGCTGAATCACTTGAGCTTCCTTGCAATTATTTCTCCCTCGGATGCCCGGAGATCTTTCCATACTACAGTAAGTTGAAGCACGAGGTGGTTTGTAATTTTAGGCCTTACAACTGCCCATATGCTGGCTCGGAGTGCTCAGTAGTTGGGGATATACAATACCTGGTTGCTCATTTGAGAGATGATCACAAGGTAGATATGCACTCCGGATGCACATTCAATCACCGCTATGTTAAATCAAATCCTCGAGATGTGGAGAATGCTACGTGGATGCTGACGGTAAGTAACACTTTTTCCTCACATTTTTAGTTTGGAGATATCTCATTTTTGTTGCTGAAATTGTGCCATTTACAATATATAACAGACCTTCAAGGAATATTATGCCTATTTGACTCATTAGGCTATTCAATTGCTCCCTTGTTCGCCAAACAACTTGCTGCATGATTATATCTCGACTTGCGTTGTAACCCCATAAGACAGCGATAATAAATTATGAGCCTTCACTTATTCCCAAATAAATTTGGGTTCTTCTACATAAATCCTTCTTGCCATTCCGCTTAGTGCCTTAGTGCATTGCTAGATCTACTCGAAGATCTGAAGCAACGAGATCATAAAGCTATGTTACATGTGGTTACTTTATCTTCTAACTTGCTGTGTTGCAACACCATTAGGAACAAATGATAATTCTTTTTATTTATTCATTACTAATCACGTCTTCTAACCTCGTTTAAATGCTCGGACTGTGACTGTAATAACCTGGGAAAACACTTGGCGTAAAATATCTAATAGAACTCACTATATTGTGATATCGATGTGAATCTTGGATCTGGTTAATCCATGCCGAATTTTCTTGATTTTTTTTTTTTCCTGTTGCAACATCAAGTATGGACACAGTTAATGTTCTTGTGAGTCGTAAATGCTGAATCCCTTGCCCATCATTTTTCAGGTTTTCCATTGTTTTGGTCAGTATTTCTGTCTTCATTTTGAAGCTTTTCAACTTGGCATGGCTCCTGTTTATATGGCATTTCTTCGATTCATGGGCGATGAAGCGGAAGCTCGAAACTACGGTTATAGCTTGGAAGTGGGGGGAAATGGCCGTAAACTTATCTGGGAAGGCACCCCACGAAGCATTCGGGATAGTCACAGAAAAGTTCGGGACAGCCATGACGGCCTCATTATACAGCGTAATATTGCACTTTTTTTCTCGGGAGGAGATAGGAAAGAGCTTAAAATTCGTGTAACCGGGCAAATATTGAAGGAAAAACAGAATCCAGATGGAGTGTGCATACCTAGTCTATGCAGTTAAATGCTACTTTGTTTTTCACTTTTTTCGTGTTCATGTCGAACTTTTACTTAATTGTTATTAGTGGTTCGATATGTTTAACGTTGTCAAGAAGTGAGTGTATATGTTGTGGAGGTTTCAGCTTCATCAATAAGCTTTTATTTTTGCAATTGATGTGCGTTGCAAGTTCAATACAGATATTGTCGAAAGCTGCCTAGCAAGTGTATATTTTCTTCTTTGTCTGAACCTTTTTTTTTTTTTTCGGTGAGTGTAAATTTTTATTGATCAAAATTCATGTACAAGTGATCAAAAGATGTACAAACGACAAAGATCTAATGAACCAACACTAGAGACTCAAAAATGAATCAAAGCATGAGAATACACGACTCCCACAAGTTCCGCTCTCCTTGCATAGGACAATGATGCTCTTGACGATGCACAAATGTACACCGATATTTTTTTGAGAAACGATTCATAAGTTGATTTTCAATTTTTCCTTCGCAAATGGAATTCCCAAGTAACAAAACGGCATAGATCCCTTGGGTATATTAGTTAATTCATGGATATCCTCTAACTCTTGCCCATGAACACCCACCGTATACAAGTTAGACTTGTTAACATTCATCCTTAGTCCTGACGTGTCTTCAAAGTTAGGTAAACAATTCATCACGATACCAACCGAAGTAACGTCCCCTCTTGCAAATAGCAATCAAATCATCCGCAAATGCTATGTGAGTAATCTTCGATGGGCCACATTTAGGATGAAAGTTGAACTCTGTGAACGTGAGTTAGTTTGAAACAACTTGAGAAAGTCTGAACTCTCTCTATTTAGTATTTACATGGCGCAACATTACTATATGCTTTATGGTTCATGGTACTAAATGTACAATAATGGTAAAAAGTCACGGGACTACAAAGTTCTGTGCGTTCATGTCAAGCTTGTTGACCACGCAGGTAGAAGGATGGTCCAAGACTCCTACAAGTTACCTTTAGACGCTGCGTCCATATTAAGTGGAATACTAAGTTTTAACGTTGTTCACTAATTGTGGAGTGAGTCGTTCGGTTGATGGATTTATCATTTATGCACGTATCAAAAAGCAAAATTCTTGAAATTATTTTAGAAATTTACCAAAAAATCAATTTGATTCTAGTTTAAAATTTGACGCTGCAGATAAGTGATCACATTCCTTAAAATGCCTAAAAACCTCTCCAGGTTTTAGGCACCATTGTGGGCTCACTCTCTTGTTCTTCATATCCATGGAGTTATTGAAATCTACTGTCCCCATAAATTATCAAAAATCATATGATATTTCATTTATATGCCACAGTTTCTCCTTCACCACATGGAAAACAAGAAATACTCATCAAGAGTAACCATACCCATCTCCAGAAAACTATCTTTACACACTCAATTTATACTATGTTTACCCCGCTCGAAGAAAATCTAAGTTTTAGCTCATTTTCGCAGACCCACAAACCGAATGCCGGAAAGTTGTTAACACCTGTGCGGAGCATTATCGTTTTAAGGAGAAAGAGTCGAACTCATGCCTCGACCAAACTCTTATTCTTGTATTTCTCGTTTTTTTTATACGTATTTGATTTCAGTAAGTCAAAGTTTTGTTCAATTTTATGCATGTAAAATGTATGTTATTGAAATATAATTTAAGCATGTCAATTTTTACCAACAGTGATGCTGAAGAATAGTTCGGTGGGGAAGTTTGTAATGCCAAGTGGAAAATCGGGTATTTTGGACTCGAGTCAGGGCATAACAATAAAACCGGGCATGTTTTTGAGAATGTCGAGAGTTGGGGTTATAGTTGTGTGGTTTATTTGTGGTTTGGGCAGTTAAAGGACTCTTCACTTTCGGGGATGATAGTGAGGAATATGCGAGATTGGAAAAGGAAATGTTGAGGAGGAAGATGAAAGCTATAATGGAGAAAGAAAAATGGTGAAGGGTAGTGTAGAAATGTAGGATTCCACAGAGCCAATAAGTGTATCTTTCAAGAGGCCAAGGAAGAAGTTGGGAACAACATAATTAAGGCAGATGGATTGAATAAGGAGTTGGTAGTAACGGAGTATTCCAGTTGTCAATCTAAGAATTTTAATGGAAAAATTGAAAAAATCATAGAAATGGCGAAACATGCACGGGAACTTGGGCGAAAGGGTTCTTGTGATGGAGAGGATGGTAGTGCGAGTTCTTGCCATAATGGACAGGCAATGTGTTAGTACAAAATCCGTAAGCGTACATGATCGTTATACAAGTAATAAGATTTGTGAGTTAAAAATATCTTTCCCACGAGGAATAAGGTCTAATTTGTAATTCAATAGCTACAGTTAAACTCGAAGTGTGGTAACATCAAAAGAGTTGTGAGTTGTGATGAAAAATTGTCGAAAATGATCAGAATACACCCTTGGAAAAGTTCAAGGACCAATATACAATTTGGTTCAAAAATGGTAATACCATGTGTAACATAGACCTGCACGCCATGTGTATACTCGAAATTTATTTAGGTTGACCGAGGCTAAATTGAATGAACTATGTGTACACTCAAATTGAACCATGTGTACGCATGTTCATTCCCGAAGGAAAAAAAAAATTATTTCTTTATTTTGTTCCACCTTATTTTGGTATGTAATATTTGGCACTCTTTATAAGACCTAATACGTCTAGAACGTGCCCAACCTCCCTTAGACCTAAAAATCACATATTCTATATATTTTGGAAGCCAAGAGCGAGACTAAGCATCAAAATCAAGGGTTACACAAGATTATTAAATAATATTCACCTCTTTTCAAGATTCAAGTCTTCATTATTTCTTCTTTTTGGGTGATTTTTTTCAATTTTTTTTGTATAATTTAATCATTAGACTGCTAGGCTAGTCTTTATATTTAGGGATGACAAAAAACCCGTCAACCTAGATACCCTCGGGGCACCGCTCCAAATGGGGCGGGGATTTCCCGCTTAATCGAGTATTCGGGTCGGGGACGGGGTAAGTTGACTTCGCCCCGTGGCGGGTACGGGTAACAGGTACCTCGCCCCTCGTTGTTTAATTTTTTTTAAAAAATTCGACACTTCAAATAAAAAACTCCACAAAATTTCATTAGTTCTAATCTATACTTAAAACCTTTCACATCTTCTGTATAACAGATGAAGCCCCTGTTTTAGTGACTGTCTCTACGAGTAAAAAAATAGGAAAGTTGTATAATGATGCCCGAACAGAATTACAATTTGCAAGTCGCATAACTCATTAGTTATAGATAGTACAAAGTGTGATAATTATTCTGTAGCGTGCTCAAATATGGTGTGATTTTTATAAAATATTGATGAATATGCAGCGTGAATTATGGTGTTTATCCAATTCTTTCCTCTATTTGTAAATTATATAGATGGTGGTTTGTGTTTGCAGTATTATGAGCAAAGGTAACAAGAAAAGACCCAAGTTGGAGATTCAGTGGCATTTCATTCATGTTATGCCAATTTGGTATCGCCAACAAACAAAGAATCTGGTTGGGGGGACGTGTATCCGTTCGTCTCCCTTCTGCCATCTTCAAGTTATGGAGCAAAGACTTGCCGGGAAGTTTGATAATCATGGTTGCTGGCCACCCCCGATATTTTACAGGTAAATGTTGATCTTGTTCATAAATGATGAACAACGTGAGAGCTGGCAGTTTCAGGCATAAATGTTGAGTTTGTTCCAATAGGGACGAACAATGCCTGCTGGGCCAAAGTGGCATATGTGATCATTTTACTGCCTTAGAGCTTCAAGTGGAGCACAGATCATTTTCTTCTCCTCTAGCATAGCCACAATCCATCCTAGTTCCAACGCTTGTATAAAAGATATATATTTCAGTTCAGGTTTGGTATAGTTGTACAGAAATCAGATTTTAGCTATCGGACAAGAGACTACTTTTGACTCATGTTCAGCATTGTGTAAATTTAGTGTCAATAAAACAAAGGATTTTGTCAATGACCAGGACTTGTGAATCAGACACAAGTTTCAACTCTGTTCATTTCCTGTCTAGAAGTGTTTTGACACATTGTGTTGATGATCATCCGGACTAAGAATTTCTAAATTTCTTTCTTGGTTGTGTAACAATACAACCCCGACCCTAGTCCACCGGATTCAGACCAGGCTCCGACATAGTCCATGCAGGACTCAAGTCTGCCCGGTTAGCTTACATGCTGTTCACTGTTCAGTGTCCATTAGGGATTAGGTCCAACATGGTGAACAGTACATAAGCTAACATGGCACAAAATAGTCCCTAGACGAACCAAGCTAATGGTGGTTTGTAGGGAAAAGTTCGTAGTCGTTATGTCGTCCACAATTCTGAATCTGATCATCAAGAACTTGACAGGCTGCATAATCAAAAAACTCCATAAACATACAAATCAAAGTGATTATATGCAAACACTCAATTGGCAAGAAAAATCATCCCTTCATTCATTTTTACATGATATCGTAAACAATACTACAACTGGTTGAAAGCGCACAATTTTGGTGCACTCAACAATTTCAACAATCATCATTCAATCAACTACACACATTGTAGCAAACTAGCATTCATACAAATACAACTGCAAATTTCTGCAGAGAAAGCTTCACATTAACTTAAGATCTTCTTCTTCTTCACGAAGAATTCGAAAAATATCAGCAATGGAAGCCTAATACGGTACCTCGAGTAACCTCAATTATCACACCACACCTAACTCCACTATCCACTTTGTGTGTGAATACCTTCAAAACCCTGACCCTCCCTACTAACTTCATCCGAGTCTCAATCTCCATTGTGTTCCCGGCCATCATTCCAGCATTGTTGAAATTATTACTGTTGTCGAACCCTAATCCGCCATCACCACCGCTCAGCGCCGCTTTGGCCGGAGTTGGGAGGGGGTACTTCTGGACATCAAATTTGGCGGACATTTTCTGACTGCCACCGCCACCGATCCTTCCCGCGGGAATGAACACGAGACCCATCGGCTCCCCGGAGTAGACGAGCTGCAAAGAGCTGTCATAGTGAGAAAACTCGTCGCGGTTGGGGTTGGTCACCGTCACGTACTGGAAGAATTCGAAATTGACGGTCCCGTTCGTGACGGAGAATGCCGGGAACTGCACGGCGTCGACGGCGATTTTCGGTGGTTTGGGCTTGAACAGGAAGAAGTAAACCGCGACTGCGCCTGCGACAATTGACAGCAAGAAAACAGTAGCCACTATACATGATGCTAAATTCGTACTCCCACGATTGGATTTCGTATAACGGTCATCAGATCTAGGAAATTGAGGTTGCTGCATTTCTTGTACAGTGATTTAGTGAGAGACAATTAGCAAAAATCTATGGGACTGAAAAGAAAGAATGGAATTTAGTGGGTTTGCTACTTTTTATCGAGAACAAGAAAAGAGATTTTCCACGTCATCAATCATGCTGCTTTTGGGATTAAAGTAAGTTTTTCCTTTTAAGGGTTAACGCCTATAACCGGAGAGAAATGGTGGCAGCGGTGGCAGCTATGGGTGGTGGTGGTGGAGGTTGGTGTATAATAAGGATAACATTCAGATGAATTTGAGTAAGGGTTAAGGGTGGTATAATTGTGTCTGAAGTAAATTGGCCATCAAGTTAGGTGTTTTATGTTTGTTAGGACCCTTGTGAGGGATGAAGTTAACAATGATGATGGTTGGTGATATAGTCATCTCGTTTGGAACATTCTTTTATATTATTCGATTCGATCATAGTTTTTTTCTTACAAACTGAACACAATTTTGATATAACCCATCCTGAATCATGGCCATGGATCGAAACAAGGTGTGCACCAATGATAAATGTAGCTATTCAACTATAACAATTGCACTAGACGTACAAAAGCATAATGACCAGAAAATGACCGGAGCTCTCACAGTCGGGGTGCTTCCAAATATTTTAATGGCCCACCCCATGTGAATTTTCTGGCCAATTTATGTGGATCTAACTAACTATGATACATTACTATTTACAAGACTCAACATTACAATAAAAAATAGCAACTTTTTCTTTCTATCTAATCATTGGCAATTCTAGTATTGGACGGGCCTTTGGTGTATCCTTCCGGATAATTGCTTTATTCATTAGACTACAAGAAATTTCGTTCTAAATACATGTTTCGTAAACAATATTAAAACGTATTGGACGGGCCTTTGGTATATCCTTCGGGATAATTGCAATCAAACTTATATTACCATTAGACATGGCTAACAATCTTGTAAAGGTTCCCATTAATCGAATGGGATGATTAAGTGAATGTTCAAAGGAAAACCTCTGTACGCATTTAACATTGCAGTCATTCACAAAAACACCAATGCTTCTTAGTGGAACAAAAGTATCATTAACTGGTATTACATGTCCGACTAATTTACCTAGGAAGTAAATTAGCTCGCAATCAAGCAACCCCGACAACATATCCAAGATACCACTATTCCAAGCAGAGCTCCAACAACAACCTGAGACGGAGTGTGGCCAAGAAGTTCTTTGAGCTTTCTTTGGCTCATTGGATGCCCTTGGAATAAGTCCTCAACGATCAGATTGAGAACCTATATCAAAGAAACAATATCGTTTACTTAACAACATTTGCAGTGAGCTAATAGAATAACAACTCTTAGCATATTCTGTCACAATAGCAAAGAGTAGGAATCGTATTCTAAAGCTTCAAGAACCATAGCAACAGCATCACTGGCTAAATTCCAAAATTTTACTTATAAGTAACTCTAAAACAACAATTCTTTTCGTAGGTCAAAGTCAGATATAAGTCAATCGCTTATTTTGGCAATAAGATAATAGTTATTTATAAAATAAGTAATTTTTTGTACGTCAAATGTAAGAAAAAAGAAACTTCCAAATTCACACATTAATGAAGTACTATTGTAGAAGTTGCATGCCAATTGCCGACTATTGAAGCACAGAGAATTGGTTTTATTTCCCACGAACTAATTCAACACTCTTAAGAAAATGCAAAAATATCTAGATATTAATGTCATCAAATAAAAGGTGCCAATCCCAACAATCTCAGTTCATTGCTCAAGTGTCCCAGATAGAAATATTCCATTCACAAACTTAATCATAGACTTGAGCAAATTTAGCAAACAAAAGCATTACCAAAAACCAACAACACTTTCCTTAACCACTCTACTTTGTACGTATTTATTTATTATCACATCATTTATTAGAATAATTTAGATTAGTAAACATCGATTGAAGCTTCCAACTACAAACAAATTCAGTTTTGGGGAACTCCAGGGCATAAAGAAGATGCAAATGCTTCTTTTGACTCGAAGTTTAAGACAGTAAGCAAAAGCATAACCGTTGGCAATCCATTTAAAACCAAGGTCAAATACAAGTGCAAGTTGCCATAAGAGAATTATTAATATCATCAATACCGAAGAAACTGCAGTATGCACTCATACAAGCATAATTTAACAGAAAGCTAATAAATTTACATGAAACCAGTACAGGTACAGAATTCACATTGAATCATATGGAATGTTCGATTGTACAACTAGCTTGACAATGTGTGAGGTGTAAAGATCCTGGCCAAGATTCCTGCCAACACATGTTGTCAAACTAGTTATACAAGTAGCATGATTGTATAACAAATTCCTTGAATCCTCTTAGATATGCTATGTATGATCACCAATATGTTTTGCTGTGCCTAAAAGTAGCTTACAAACTACTTTTTAGAGAAGTTTGTCTACGTAGTTCAAATCACAAGTATATTGGTATCTGGTTCTAACGTCCCAAATGTTCAGATTATATACCAATACATCCAAGTCAGAAAGTAATACTAATTCGAATAAACAATTAATTATAAATTGTGAAATGAATGAGATGCATTAGAGCAAACAATTACCTCTGCTTGCATTCCAGCATGCCGTCTAACACCGATGGCATCATACATTACGATCAAACTGAACCCCAAACAAACCGGAAACAAAGAATCTGCCACTCCGTGGCAAATAGCCACAGAAGTAGTTAATGCAGTACACATAGCAGAGTGAGAAGAGGGCATTCCACCGGAGGAACACATAATCCTAAAATCCCATTTCCTCTCTACACAAAAATTCAAGAAAACCTTCACTGATTGAGCAATAACCCAAGCAAATAAACCCGAAACAAAAGTCGGGTTGGCGGATAATGTAGCCACAAAGGGGCTTATTTTAACCTTGGCTGTTGATGTCACACACATGAGTGCCATTCCTAATGACCCATTCCGCAAAACTCCGGTTTCTTGCCCGCTAAATTTCTGGAAAACAGAAGTCCAGTTCTGCTTTGATGATTTCACAGCAAAGTCCTTGACTTTGTGAAAAATTGGGATTAAATATGAAAAGCGTTTGATGGGTGAGCCATAATCTCCCCATAACAAGTTAGGATTTCGAGGATTCAAGCAATTTACAGCAATTCCCGATTTGTAGAATTTGTGGGACTTCTTGATTCTGGAGAGAGAAAAAGCAGAGTAATTTAAAGAAGTAGAAGTAGAGAAATTCAAGAAACT
>CAIGRQ010310243.1:0-11677 GCA_903798375.1 Fraxinus sp. D2006-0159
CAATACAACACAAATGATGGAAAATAATAAAGAAAATACAAGATTAAAGATAAACCCTTTTTGGTTGAACTTGCTTGAATTTCTTCACCACCTTTTCTTTAATTTATTCTCTTTACTGCGCTCTTGATTTTGTCCTCTAAGATTACAAGATGTTGAAAATGGAAAAGAAAAAGAAATGAAATGAAAAAAGAAAGAAAGAAAATTAAAAAAGAAATGCAAAATGAAGGAACCAGCCGAGAGGAAGAAGCCCCAAATGCTGCCCATATTTCACACTTAGGGTGTGTTCGGTTTGTACTTAAAATCCAATTAAAATTGAAAATATAGTCGTTATTGGGTCCCACTCGTTTAATAAAAGTCAACAACGACGACTAGTTTTTCAATTTTAATCCGATTTTAATCTCTACCGAACACGCCCTTAAATCTTACAAAGTAATTCAGATTTGCATCATAGGTCCTTGAATTTTTTAAAAGCGGCGAAAAGGTCCCCTAGATTTTAAAGACGGTGCTGCAGCGTTAGAACAATGGTAACCATGTCAACCAGCCGAGTCGAGCTAAGCCAAGCCGAGCCGAAACTCAAAGAGCTCGAGCAAAACAGGTCCGAGATTTTTTGGGCCTTAGCCGAGAAAAAGTTCAACCCAAGCTTTGGCTCGGACCTTTAAGAGCCGAGCAGGGCCGGCTCGTTTTTATTATCATTATTATTATTTTTTAAAACTGAAATCTAAAAGACCGAAAAGTTTTCAAATTTAATAAAAATAAATCTGGAATTGCTAAATTCAAAAACAATAAAATTATACAAAAACCAAATTAAAATTTTGATTCTCAATGATCCAACATGAATAGGCTCTGATACCAATTGTTGGGAAAACTTGTTAGCATCATAATGATCTTTCATGTTGGATCACTAAGAATTTGTAAATCGAACAGAAAGCGTACTTGAATCATATATAGTTAATGTAATGAATGAATGAATTGTGCGGTTTTTAGTCTTCCAGATCAACACGTTATTCTTTTATTTATTTTTGATGATGGGAGCCAAAACAGAATGAACAATCACGTGTGATTCGAGAACCATAACCGTATATACATACTAACGACTAGTTAACCTAATTTGGTCCATCATGAAATTAGGAACGGGACTGGTCTCTACATATAAAGCCACACTTTAATTAGATGCTTCAAAATTCAAAAAAATTGAAACTTTATTAGATTACTTTAAATGGATTAAACCAAAATTGATAGCCTTTAATTTAATAAACAATAATTCACATATAAGCCCACATGATCCATTAAAAAATCATTACACAACTTACCAAGTATATGATATAAATTATTACATTACCCGTCAAAATCCTCTAAACAGATCTAATATATCGAGCTGGAAGTCAGGTCAAATGTTCTAAATATATTATCTTCATTTTTGAGTTCAACCTCTTGGAAAACTGCATTTGGAATTAGAAAGGTAGGGACAATTTCACTCGGCTGAGACCAAGACCTTCCTTGCCACATTTCGCGATTAAAAAATAAGATAAAAGAGGTCTAACATATCTTTTAAGATATATAAAGTATGTCGCAAGAAACTTATTGGGAACTAACAAACTCAACATTATAAGAATAATGCTATTTATTATTATAATGATAGAATATCGATGATGTGACATTTTACGTATAATAATGAGATTGGACATGCTAATCCTAGAAAATGGATCTCCACGTGGCCTACAGAAAGCAACTCCATGTATGATCCTTGCACACTTGACACAAACCATCGACCGCTCGTGGCCATTCCTGACGGTGGTGGTGGCGGCCACGAACACTCAACAATCAAGTCAGTCGACGATAATTGCAAACAACTAACTCCAGTAGCGGGTTTCGGGAACCATCGAAATTTCTGTAATATCTTGAGGGGAGGGGAATAGTGAATTCTTAAGAGTAAAGTTGCGTTACCTTACAAAGGCACAAAGCATAGGCATTTATAGAGGAAGTTGTGAAAAATGACCATTGGATGAAAGACGTGGCTTCATTTGCTGGTCCGAAGCGTCTCTTCGTAGACATACATCCATCACTCCATATGTGGGCGGACATTTAATGTTTCCTACACATGGATTCGAATGAACACATTGGCATCTGTTGCAGAGACGTCACATTCATCATTCAAAAGATTTTATCTTGGACATATTTTTGTACAAAAGATTCGTCTCACTCCGAAGCATAGAATTCCATCAATAGGTGTGTCTTCTAGCCACGCGGCTTGGTCTTTGTTCACGCCAACTCTAATCACTTCAGATAATATGCGACATGTCTTGTTCTGGGAGCCTCAGAGTGTGTGCCTTGTTGTGATCTGGAGACTCGTTATCAAAGGCGTAACATGACAATTCATTTTTTATGAGAGAGGGGGAGGGGAGAGAGAAAGGAATGTAAAGGATAATGTGTCGTCGTATCACCGATATTCCATCACCATGATAATAAATAGTATATTGTTTAAATATTGCTACAACAAAATGTGACACAATAAAAGATAAAACCACACTTGCTTTGCGACAAAGATGTGGCTAGCTAATGCATTCCTATTTATTGGCTTGTGCATGCCTTGGTACTTACATTAAAATTGAGGACGTCAATATTTTATCTAATCTATTTGAACTTACGTGCGTTCCTTGAAAGGTAACCATCCTCCTGATCCTATGAATTGAAAATTATTGCTAGTTACAAGAAGATGTGTTGCATTCCTAAACTGCTAAACATCTCAATAATTACGTACCATCGTGACAATAAAAATACTTTCTACATAAAAATTCAAGTCAATGTATCTGTATGAATTTGTGTAAATTTATGCGTCTCCTATGGCTTCTTCTAGAAAAATCTTTATACATCAAATATGGTTAGGCTTGTTTGGAAATGGATCATCATAAAACATTTTCACAAAACTCGAAAGAACAATGCGTGCATATAAGTTAAATATTTCCTCGATTTATATATGTATTTTATTTAACTCGTGTTTTATAATAGATTTAAAGTAATAATTTCGTCATCCATATAATTCCACCATACATTTAGAGAGAGTAGCTTAATGTTTTGTTTAGCTAGTGGTGGCAATCGAGTCGAGCGGCTCGTCGGCTCGTACTGTAGACGCCCACGAGCCGCTCGGGCTCCTTAAAAAACGAGCCCGAGCACGAGCCGAGTAGGGGGCTCGATAGACGAACCGCTCGGCGAGCACGAGTCGAGCGGCTCGTTTAGGCGAGCCACGAACCGCTTGGCTCGTGGCTCGCCTATTTTATTTTTAAAAAAAAAGATTTTTTTTTTTAGGATGAAATAGTGGATATAATTATATAAAAAAAAAATTCAAAAATCGGACGAGCCGCGAGCCGAGCCGCTCGGCTTGTCTCTCGGCTCGCCTTGGGTGAGCTCGAGTGGCGAGCCGAGCTCGCCCAAATGCCCACGAGCCAAGCCTGAGCTCGACTCGTGGGCAACGAGCCACGAGCTCCGAGCACGAGCCGAGCTCGTGTTGGCATGGGCCGAGCCGGCTTGGCTCGGCCCATTGCCACCTCTATGTTTAGCACACATAATTAGATCATATAAAGAATTTAATGTAAAATTAGAGTATACAATAAGATTTGCGATTTCATCTTAAAGCTCACAGTATTAAAAGGAGTAGCATAATCTCTTATATATTAATTAATATTTTCGTCTTCAATCGATGTAGAATTCTACCGTTAACTAATAATACGGATGTGTTTGAGCCACATTATTTTGGAAGAATATATTTTGGAATAGTAGATTGATAGAGAATGTGTGGTTGAAAAAGAAGGAAAAATTATTGATGTGATATAAAATATTATTTTATTGAAGAATGTGTGGTTGAAAATGAGTAGAAGAATGAGAATGAAAATTTTTTTATTGATCGTTCACATTTAATTTAGTCCATTTATTAAAATTATCAAAAAAGAAAACTCATCCATCTAGCGCTTCGCTTTTTAACTCAGGGTGTGTTTGAGCCACGTTCTTTTGTAAGAATGTATTCTGGAATAGTAGATTGATGGAGAATGTGTGGTTGAAAAAGAAGGAAAAATTATTGATGTGATATAAAATATTATTTTATTGAAAAATGTGTGATTGAAAATGAGTTAAAAAAATGTGAATGAAAATTTTAATGTGTACCAAACATGGGCTAACTAGACTGTTTTATGATGTAATAAGGTGAAAAATATTATTTAAATTTTAAATATAGACAATAAACTCTATATTGACAAGAATCTTATTGACTTTGCATTGATCCTATGCAATATAAAATTATGACAAATTTAATTACTACACTATTTGAAAACAAGAACGACGTATTGTGAGAAAATTTCTATCTACTACTACATGCACTTTTTTTTATACAAGAGTTTATTTTTTCACACTCCGTAAACTAGGTAAAAGGAATTTGAAATGATTATTCTAAAATGTCATGTGAAGTTTGATAATAACTAGAGACATCTCAAGTATATTAAGCTAGTTAAGCAGTTTTTCTTTATTAAATGTTCGTAATTTTTAATTTTTTTTGTTTTACTTTCTTTTCTTACGAAAAATTCTTTTGATAATTACTAATATGTTAAATTTATGAAAATATTTATTTTTCGATTTTACAAACTAAAAAACTCATTTTTTATTTTAAAATATTTTAACCCATTAATTAATTATTGACATTAATTTTTGAAGGTAATACTTAATCTCTTTCATAATTTTATTCAATGAACAGAAGTCTTATTGATGAATTAAACTTATAAATAAACTGAATTTATTAAATAATTTTTAAAAAAGTTTCACTGGCGATAAAAATTGTTGTGGCTTTTCCGTTAATAATATTAGTTTTTTATTACTTTATTTTGAGACAAAATTTCCTCTTGGTAGATTAAATTTATGAAAATAAGTTTTTGTAATTTTTATGGAAGAATATTGTAGCGGAATGTACCTTCGATTTGGTGGAAATCAGGCTTAGTTTATATTTCCAACCGAAATCAACCACCTCAATTAACAATTCAAGAACCACAACTATTTACCCACACTTCGGTTACTATGGTTGCATCCACGAAGGACACAAAATGATGGTGTTATTTTGGCCACAAACTTCTTCACTGTCTCTTTCATTCGGTTCTTCAACTTCATCTGCCTTTGTGGCTACTTTGAGTGGGTGCCTTTGTGGCCAAAATAACATATATACATAAGATACATTAGGTATAAAGGGAAAAAGCCCGAGTCCAAAACAACACATGGACCAACATTTATAAGCCATCTAATAAGTGAATGGGCCACGAGTAGAATTAAAATTAAGCTACCTCCAATAGTCCAAATAACTCTAGGTTTGGGTCATTCCATCGAGGTGTCATTATTTCAATTTATCCAACATCGGTTTAACATCATTGTCCATGATTTATTGAATATCAAAAAATCGAACAAATCTTCACCTTGATACCCAATCAATTTGCAAGAAATCAAAACACAGAGTTAAAGCTTGAATAATCAAGGCAACCAATAAAATTAGAATCACAGACCTTACCTCGTGTTTCGGACCCGAAACACATACAAACACGCTCC
Source organism: Fraxinus sp. D2006-0159 (assembly GCA_903798375.1). NCBI lineage: Eukaryota > Viridiplantae > Streptophyta > Magnoliopsida > Lamiales > Oleaceae > Fraxinus > Fraxinus sp. D2006-0159. Next base: position 5,575 of record CAIGRQ010310243.1, read on the forward strand.
ATATACTCACCAGGGCTAAGGTCAAGAACACTCAAATTGCAGATAATTACAGTAATTAATCAAGAGCAAATAAACATGCGATGAAGATATCATGTAGGATAACACAGATCTTTTTTAAAAAGGATACATTCATACAGAACAACAAATTAACACCAAGCTAATCAAGGACACGATCAACACATATGCAACAAATGCATAAATGACCTCACGAAAAGATTTCACCACACTTATACTATCTCATTCTGTGTTGCTCACATCTCGAGAACAATATCTTACCTCATCGCCCATCATGCTCACAAGACTAATCACTCAACCCATGTCTAACTGGTAGATCTCTATAGATTCTAAGTCCTTGGATAATCCGCTATCACCACATCACTTCTCCCAACCTAAGTGGATAATGGGTCTCCACCAAAGAGAAGTGATAGAAGTGTTTCTTTCTCATACTCCACCCGATCAAGGTCTCTTCTCATATAAATGATTCCAACATTTGATCATCTCTCTACTCGTGATCCAAATGTCACACTCCACATCCCCAGTACAAATCACCAATGTGTCCTTAGCATCTATACTCCATCTCACCAATAGACATACAACACACTGCTAATGCATTTTAACCCACTATGCATACAAACAATTACACCAAGTAATTAAAATTCTCTCAAATTCATGCAAATGCACATATCATACACATTGAAATGCACACATAGTCATGCAACTGAATTAAGCAATTATATACATGTAGAAAGGATTACACACGAATGCACATGCAATGACTAAGTTTTCTCTCAATAAACCTCACTAGGGTCATCACTCGACCTTATAACAACATTCGCCCCGTCTCTCATCTTACTCTTCTACTTATCTTTCTTCTTGGGACAGTCCATAATAAAGTGTACAACATTACCACAACTGTAACACCGTGTACCACTAGACTTGTCACATCCATTGCCTTTTTTCTTACCACCCTTGTCACTCGCGTTATTACTCGAATCAACATTGTCTTGAGCTCTACCCAAATTCATCTACTTAAACTTCATTCTATTTCTCATTATATGCAACTCACCACTTATCTTATTCTCTTTTTCGGCTTTAATGTTTATCTCCTTACTCCTAAGGGAATCTGTGACAACCTCAGGTGTTAAGGTATTTTTACCATACTTAATTACATTCTTAACCTCTCTAAATGAACCAGACATATAATTCAGCAAAGCAATGACCTTATACGTTTCAGAAACTTTTTCATCACGATTAACGATATCTTGAACAAATTTGTTGAAAATATTTAAATTGTCATCAAAATTCTTTGAAGGATTCATTTTAAAATTGAAATTTTTTTCAAGCAAGTACAACTTATTAAGAGTAGACTTAAGCAAGTATAAGTCCTCCAACTTTTGCCAAAATTCTTTTGTAGAATCAAGTTTTTCAACTTTTCTCAAAACGATGTCGAATATGTGTAAAATAATTGAAGTGTAAGCAAGTTCATCATATTGTTCTTTTGTGCTTCTATTAAATTTGTAGAAAATCTGTCATCTATAATATTTGAAACTTTTTGTTAAACCAAAATTTCCTTCTTCTTTTATTGCCAAATTGAAAGTCCCTTTTTCCATTGAAAATCTCAACTTCGAAATGTGAAGACATTTTAAAATAAAACAACCAAAAATGCACAAATAAATCACACAAAGTAATCATAAAGCAACAATATACACCGTTCTAGATTCTCAAGATTTTGTGAGACTCAAGATCTCAGATCAAGAGAATGTTAAAACGGGTCAAGTCTAGGTGTTCTAATAGGATAATCAATGCAACACGAAGGTATATCAAAAAAAAATTCAAATTCTCAGGTAAGACAAACAATTAAACACAGAAGCAATTATTAACTTGCAGTTAAGTCCAACACTTCAAATATGGCAAATAATTCCTAAATTTCTAGCACAAACGATGGTTACCTCACACGGTAACCTCAATCCTAATGTCACCTCTACGATGACGTGATAATATTGAAATTTAAATTGGGATAAGCTAATATACCAGAGCGGACCAATCTAAGTTCATAAATACCGAGCAATGCAAATTTATCACNCCCACACGATGACACACTAATGTTGCGATTTAAATTTTAGGATAACCCAATATACCAGAGCGGACCAATTTGAGTCCGTAAATAACAAGAGATGTGAATTTACTACTTTAGGACCACCACTATTTGCTCTAAAGCTTTCAGGAATTGCAACACCAATCGAACACCGAACTAAAACACAAACGCGCAAGGGCAAAATCATCCAGTTTTTACCGTGTAACCTAAAAGAGAAAACTAACACCAAAATGTTAGAAATCACATTAGAAGGATTCTATCTAAAGAAATCGTCGTCGGAGAACCCCTCACGCGCTGTCGTCGGAGTCCTCACGCACCGTCGTCACCCGGCGGCCATCACCCCCATGCGCGGTGGACCCAGGTACGCCTCCAACTGCTGATTCTCCCTGTGGTATTGGATTTTTCAAATGGCCACTGGTTTGGCCGAAAATCAGGATTGTAGGTGCAGTTTTTAACAAAAAATCTGGACAACTTTTTAATCTGGTTTTTCCTCTAATCCTGTAGATTTTTGGATTTGTTTTCGCAAACAAATCCCCACCAAACATGGCTCTAATACTTGTTGTAGTGGAATGAACATTTGATTTGGTGGAATTCGGGCTCAATTTATATATCCAACCGAAATCAACCACCTCAATTAACAACCTAAGAACTACAACTATTTACCCACACTTCGGTTGCTATGGTTGCACCCAACAAATGACACAAAATAAAGGTGTTATCTTGGCCACAACGGTACCAACTCAAAGCAGCCACAAAGGTAGAGAAAGGGAAAGAACCGAATGAAAGAGACAATGAAGAAGCAACCCAATTCTTTCTTTGAGGAAGGGAATAAATAAATAACACACATATGTATGTATATATATATATGATACATTAGGTATAATGGGAAAATGGCCAAGTCCAAAACAACACATGGACCAACATTTATAAGCCATCTAAGAAGTGGAGAAATGGGCACGGTCAACTCTAATTAAAATTAGGCTACCTCCAATAGCCCAAATAGTTCTAGGTTTATGTCATTCCATCGAGGTGTCAATATTTCAATTTATCTAATATCGATTTAACATCATTGTTCATGATTTATTGAATATAAAAAAACCCAACAAATATATATGATTAGGAGACTCTAACAGTAATTACTAAAAAATAAATTTTCTAAAATTTGGAATCTTATCTAAATATGGAGCCTTAGATGACTGCTCTATTTATTTGGAAATCAACTCAACTATGATGTCGACAATAGTGGCCTTTCTTTTACTTCATCCAGTAGTATCTTAAAAAAATAGCCAGGTCCGTTTATCAAAGATGGATTATTTAGGGATTATGTTTGTGAAAATTACGTATTTAAAATCTTCAGATAAAAAATCAGGTATTAATTGAATTACTAATAATATTATAAAATTTACCCACCACTCCAACCCCTTACTACAAAACATAAAATATTTCCCATCCCCCTCTCTCTCTCTCTCTCTCATGTTCACTCCTCTCATAGGCCACCTTCGAAGCGACGCTCATATAGCCACCGCGCGCAACGGTGATGATGGAAAAATCATTGCTGCACGTCGAATCTTCTCTCATACGGACACCTACGAGGTGGCGTTCATAGAGCCGTTGAGCGCATCAGCACTGATTGAAAAAATGACAGAATTAAAGCCCTAGATGTGGTCGTTGTACGGCGACGTAGATTCATCAATGGATGACGTTCCTGGTTTGGTTAGTATGTCGCGATTTGGTGCATGGTGACGCTGGTTTTAGATCTGCTTTTATTTGCCTGTCGTCATTGCTCAGCGCGATTTGGTGTGTGGTAACACTTCGTGTGATTTGTGACGTGGTGTCTGGTGGTGGTTTTTGTTGGATTTGTTGGTTTTTGGAGTGGTACGTGATCTGTGAAGGTAGTTCCACGGTGGTTTTTCATGTTTTGGTGTTGGGGTAGTTTTTGTAGGTGGTGTCATTGTTGTTGGTGGTGGTGGCGATGTTGTTGTAGTTGATGTTGGTGGCAGTTGTGGTGGTGGTGCAGAGGTGACGACGTGGGAATAAGAGATTTTGTGACCAACTATTTGGTTGATTTGTTATCAAATAGTGGTGGTGGATTGGGATTGGAGGTGGGAGTGAGTTGTTTGGTGTATGTGACTAGCTATTTGCTTAATTCGTGATTGAAAAATAATTTGTGACCAACAAATTTAAAAATTTGTGATCGATGAATAATTTGTGACTTATAATTTTTTTATTTGAAACTATGAAATGATCTGTGATCAATTGATTTGATAATATGTGACCAATAAATAAGTAGTGATCTATAAATACGTAACCGTGATAATTGATTATATAATTGTGACCTTAATATATTTAATTAATAATATATTTTTAATTATTTATTTATCATCCGAGTTTCGAATTTTGAAACATAAAACCTAGAAATTGAATTGGTGATAGTTAATGCCCGAGTTGCGAATTTTTCACCTTACGTTTCACCACATGAGAGTTGGGTTCTATGAATGGATGAAAATCCACCACTGACTTTATTATTAATGGATTATTTAGTTAAAAAGTTGATAAAAAAAAAAAAGTCAAAGTTAACAATTAATTTAAAAAGCGAATTTAGCTAGTTTGGGACATTTAGGAAGAATTTCACTCCTAAGTTGTGAAGTTATTTTTGTCTTGATTATTAGTCTAACAATGAAATGTTAAGGACATTTAATTGAAATGTAAACTTGATCGACCTCTTAATAGTTAAACTAAGTTGGAAGTTTGTTTAAATTAACAGGCGAAGAGTGTTTGTAGAAAGAAATTATGGATCTTAATCTGACTCATCGACTCGAGCAGCTCATGGCTTGGCTTAGCTCGTGATTCGTTGGAACTGAGCCGAGGCTCGAGTAGAGCCTATGTTAGTCCAACCTCGAATCAGCTGGTGACAACCACACCATATAACAAATGTAAAGGGAAATGCTAAGATAAAACTAGGAAGAGAATAATTCACTAATTGTAAAAGAGATACAACAAATGAATTTTGATTATCTGATCTACAATGGATCCCACCTGCTTTATTTATACAAACAAATGAAGAATCTTGTAACAAATTTACACAACAGAAAGGGGAGCAGAAAAACACAAAGCATGTGCCATTTCCTCCATCTCATCTTCTTCCGGAATCTTCCAATACGGTTTGGAATTGCTGGCTCCATAATGCTGCTGTCATGGCCAGCTTGTTAACTAATATTCTTGGCTTGCTTCCCACATTTTGACAGTCCCCCACAAGATGGAGAGTAGATGTCTTCTACTCCCATCTTGAACATGTGGGTATAAAAACTATTGGAACATAAAGGCTTTGTTAATATGTCTGTAATTTGTCAATCACTTTTCAAGTAATTTGTAACTATGCTTCCCTCTTGGATTTTATCATGAACTAGGTGACAATCAAGTTGTATATGCTTGGTTCTCTCATGGAAAACAGGATTGGCTGCTATATGTAGCGCTGCCTAATTATCACAAGAGGGCGAGGCAGCTTGAGGGTGAGCTACTTGTAAGTCATGCAACAAGTATCTAAGTCAGGATAGTTCACAACAAACGCTGGCCATTGCTCTATATTCAGCCTCTCTACTGATGATCTAGAGATGATATTTTTTTCTTTGATTTCCAAGATACCAAAGAATCACCAATGAAAATGTAATATCCCGTTATTGATCTTCGCGTATCCAAACATACCCCCCAATCTGAGTCATTGTATGCTCTAAGTTAGCTATGTCAACGAGTCGAGCCGGAAAAAAAAAAGTTCGAGCCAAGCCCGAGCTTTTTTGGGCCCGAGCCGAGACCGGTAAAAAAAATTAGGCTCGGCCCGAGCTAGCTCGATTTTTTTTGTTTTTGTTTTTGTGGCACCTTATAGCCTAATGTCGGATGACATGTTAGATTTACAAATGAGTAATATCCATTATAACAAAGTAAGAAATCTTTTTAATGATCGCTTTGATTTTTCTTACAAATTTTAGTGGCCATTGGTGAAATTAACTCAAC
>CAIGRQ010310263.1:0-17515 GCA_903798375.1 Fraxinus sp. D2006-0159
TAACTCACCAAAATCACCATGTGTGAAACGCGATTTTCACCGCCCGTAAACTTCTTTAAAATCATATAAAGCGTCCTCAATTTCAATCCTAAAAAAATCATAGCCCGCAATTCACTTGTATCACCCTTATACAACTAAATTGTGCAAGAAAAGAGAGGCTGTTGTTGTGAAGGATGCAATGAGCTACTACTTGTAAAGTTTTATCTCCCAATTGTATCATTTTTATGACGTCTCTCTCATCTCAATCTTCCATTTTTGCAGGTGTGTATCCAACTATTTGAGGAAGGAAAAGTCATTGAGCTCCAGCTCAATTGATGAACGAAGAACAACAAATGTGAACGCAACATAAAAGGTATTCCACCATACCCGACCATCAAAGTTCGGTGACATTTCCTTCCTTGGATAGTTGGATACGCGCCTGCAAAATGGAAGATTGTGATGAGAGAGAGACGTCGAGCTGATGATACAATTGGGAGATAGGACTTTATAAGTAGTAACTTATCGCATCATTATCAACACTCAGCTATGTCTTATTACACAATTTAATTGTACGTTGGTGAGATGAGTGAATTGGGGGCTAGAGTTTTTTAGGGCATATATTGGGGATGTTTTGTTGGGTTTCAAAGAAGTTTATGGGATTTGGAAGTCAATATAGTGATTTCGTTGATTTGATGGTTCAGCTAAATTATAATTTTTCTAACAATTGTAACTTGCGGCGTGGGATTTTTTTGTGATATATTAGCAACGAAGTGAACAAAATATAACGGATGATGAATGGAGTGTAACTTTTCAAGGATGAGTGACCATGGGGAATCATTTTGGAGTTTGATGATCACGTTGTGACCAAGTATAAATTGGATGAGTAATGCAATAATGATTTGGTTGAGTTATAATTTTTTTTTTTACGAAAGCAACTTTCCCATCAAAATTTCATTAGTTGCATTAACAAATAAAGGTCATGCATTTTTTAGAATGGCAGATGAAGTGCAAACTGTGAACACTATGAAAAATTTTTAAGTTCGTGAGTAGCCTGTGATCATGATATAAGTTGGACAATTATTAAAACAATTACCTGCGAGTTAGATCATGACTTATAGCCTGTTTGACAACTATTTTGATAGAAATATAGAGTTTTGAATAATAACTTTTAGGAGTATGTTTGTACGTGTGGTTATAAAGTATGAAAAAGTTTTTGATATACATTTAAAATATTTTATTGTGTATATGTATGGTTGAAAATGATCATATATCAAATCATAAAATAAACTAAAGAGTATCAAAAAAACACTTGAATTTTAATCAATTTTTTTAGCTAAAATTTTTATGTTATTTCAATGTAAGTCCCCAAGCTGTTGTCGTATAATAAATTTGGTCTCACATTTTAAAAAGAGCAAATTCTAATTTTTAATGACAAAAATTATCCAAATTTACCGGGACACTCACATGTCTATCTTTATGAAATTATTTTTGCTTTTCAACTTGAACTAGTACCTAGGAGCATGAATTGATAATTGTTTATATGATGATCACATGACAATTTTATAAAAAATTGGATGGTTTCGATCAATTAGGGATTAATTCTACAATTATAGTTCTTGTTGGGTTCACCAAAAATGTTATATTAAGATTTAAGCCAATCATATATTTTATATACCCACAACTTTTCAATAAAAATCTATTAAAAATCTAAGTTTCATCTAAACAAAACTGAAGCATAATGAAATTAGGGACGACAAAAAAAATCGTTTAACTCGATATCTGAGCAACCCCGTCTAGAATGTGGAGGGGATTACCAGCCTAATCGGGTAAACGGGACGGGGGTCATTGTACCAAAATAAATAGAAGAAACATAGCTCTCGTCCCGTTATCCCTGTTTAAAGTTAATTTCAAATTTAAATTTTTTATCAAACAAAAATAAAAAATTTATCATTATTTTTAAAGAGAATATAAGTCTTTCTTATCAAATTGAAAAAAAAAAATATTTGCACTTTATATATATAAAAAAAAAAAGTTAAAAAAAAGCGGGGACGATAAATGGGACTAGGAACCTATCTCGCCACACCTCGATTCTGTCCCGAACTCTTCCCGCTTTAATCTAGTATAAGAACGGAGTAAGATAATAAAAACACTCGACGAAATGAGGGTAGAAATGACCGACACATCTCATACATACCCGTTGCCATTCCTAAATGAAATATCGAGAATTAATTATTGCATTAACCTTCTAACCAAATAAGTCTGTTTTTATAAAGTTAGTCTTGATTTTCAACTTGCATCGAGAAACATTTCTACGACGGTCGAATGAGAATTTTATAAATATTTGGACGGTTTGAGTCGTTAAAGATTGATTTTACAAGTATAATGAAAGTCGAGGACTAATTGCTATAAATTAACGCGCTACTCACCAACGGTGCAAATGTTCCTATTTGACACCCAACAAAACATTTCTCTCCCATCTCCCTCTCCAACAATTCGGAATATATGCACACACCAATATATAGATTACCTGTCTATACATACTACGGTTATACATATACGTGTGTGTTCTCTCTCATTAAGCAGACGATTGATCTCAAAGGAGGAAAAAACTACGAAATTCTAAACCCTAGTTTTGTTTTTCTCTCGATTCAGGCAGAAACAGAAACCTAGTTTAGGACATGCTTTTAGATAATTTTGTACGGAAATCCGGGGCGATATTTTCGATAATCTGAGGTTTTAATTATTTTGCTTTAGGAGAAAAGGGTAGGGGTGTTTTTGTTTTCATGTATGTATATTGAATTTCACTGGATTTAGGAATGGGTTTTGATTGAGCATCAGCCTGCGGATTAGCTCGGTTTTCAGTTATAGCATTTACTATTGCTTTGTTAGCTTTTATTTGAATGTGAATATATGAAATCAGCTCAAAAATTGGAGGTTTGACAAATTTGCTATTGGTTTGATTGGATGGTGGGAGGGTTCGAGGGCTCAGTTTGAGGTTCATGGGAAATTGAGGATTTCGATTGAGTTTTGGGGGTATACTTTGTAGAATTGTGTTTTTGCTTGGTCGAATTACAAGAGCTTGTTATATTTAGCCCAACATCAAGAAATTTTAGCTGGGAATTGCAGAATGAACTTACAAAATGAAGATCAAAACTCACAGGACAATGTTCTTGAAAAGTCGCACGAAGTGCAAAAGTAATTAACTTGCTCTTCTTTAAACGAGTTTGTTAGTTTCATTTCATGTCATGTTTATTTGGGTGAAAATTGACATACAAGTTGTTTTTATGTTATAGGAAGCCGAAAATCTTGTACACTAAAAACTTCCTTTTGTCTTTGCGTGATCTGGATATTTGCAAGAAGTTACCAAGTGGGTTCGACGAATCTATACTACGGTAAGAACGCTCGCCCCTCACCCCATGAGAATTACTAATGCCTAGTTAGACAATGGCTTCAAAAGAATAGTTATCAAGTTATCTTCCAGTTCTGTTGGTTTATTGCATTCCTGTCTTGTTGTTTCTATTTCTATTTAAAAGGTACTGTGGCATGTTATATGTATCTTGTTGAATTTGAAGCAGTGAATTTGTGGATGCCTCGCAAAGCATACAAGATCGACCGAGAAATTCAGGAAGCTTTCCATTGCAGGGCTTCAGACGCAATGACTATGGCTCATCACCACCTACTCGTGGGGATTCTAGTAATTACTCACGAGGCACTTATGGGAGATGGGAAAGCCATTCTGGACGGAGTGATCGAGACAGTGACTCACAATCTGATAAGGATTCAGGTTAGCATTAAAATTTCTCTGAATGCTTGGTGATATACCTATCCATATTTCCACTGCTAATTTATTTGTATAATTGATTAAAGCATGCAAGTACAAATGTGGAGGGGTCATTGAACTATAAATCAAGAGCCACACCTGGACTTTGATGACACTTAGAACTTTAGTGCCTGAGGCAAGGAAATTGAACCTCAGGACACATATATATAGGCATCCAGGTCCATGTCTGTAATAATTTTTTCAATTTTCTTTTCTTAATATTATTGAATCGAAACCAGTAGAAGGATTTCGATCCCCGCTACCGCAGTGCTCAAAAAACTGTAGTACTCTGCCTGTCCAGTGTCCAGTGGTCAGTTCCAAAATGATCTGAAGAGAGGTATTATTAATACTGTTTTCAGGTGTGCGAGAGTCCTAACTTTGTTTGGCTTTGACTCGTGAAATGTGATCTTGTCATTTATGGACATTGCATGACAAGATATTAAGCTTTTTCACTTCTCCATCCACAAAAATGTGTAAAAAGTGTAAATTAAATCCAAAAGGTATAAATTATATGTTTATGCATGTATTCACATGTTACATATGGACTCCATAATAATTACTAAAGCCAATCCTTGAGTATTTCGTAGCAAGGGAAAGGGCACTCTAGTTCCTAGGAAGTACATGGAGTATAGTTTCTTATAAATTCTTGGAAAGGTCTGCATGTCATACTATTGAAACATCACGAATTATGTCTTCATTTTTAATTCTGAAATAATTTTTTTGCCAATACATAATTACAAGCATTATGCAATTCTTCACTGCCTTAGACCGATATTCTCAAACTAGGTATTGAAACAATGGTATGTTAAAATTCTGTGGACTAGTTTTACGACCTTGTTTAGTGCGATAAACAGGAAGGAAAGATATGAAACTTGGTTAGTTATATAGAGGGTTAATTTGTGCTGGGCTTTCTGGTGAACCATTATTATTTATGCAACTAGCTTAGAGATGCATTTCCTTTTGCTGTGTAATTTTGTTGAACCACTTGATCTAAAAACTTAAGATGTTAGAGAAGTTCACGTTTTTATCATTTAAATATAGTCTTCAATGTGCTCCCTCGTGTAGGCGGGATTCTGTTTTTCCATCAAAGACTGACACGTGTACCATTTCATTAAATAGGCAACGATGAGACTGAACCCTAGATATTTGCTTGATTTATTGTCATGTTGAGCCATTTGATCTAAAAGTTTAAGCGGTTAGATGCTTCCACGTGTTTGTCAAAGATTATGGACGTGTTCGGTAGAGATTAAAATCGGATTAAAATTGAAAAACTAACCGTTATTGTTGACTTTTATTAAACAAGTGGAACCCAATAACGGCAATATTTTCAATTTTAATTGAATTTTAAGCCCGATCGAACACGCATTGTAATTGCTTATAACGAGTGGGTTCCAAGGAATGTGGTTAAAAAGTTGGTAAAAATTATGAGTCCTACGAAATGTGTAGATAAAAATAGAGTTTGACCAACTTATAAGTGCTTATAAAGCTTTGACTATATCATTCAAATGTATCCATCAAATAATCTCACATTTTACTATGTTTATTCCTTTATCTGGCTTTGTTGGACCAATGATATACTTATTCTATAACCAAAATTAGCTGTAGTTGGGATTACCGTTTCCCCTTTTCTTATTTTCCTAGAATGCTAAAATTTTAGTGAGTGAATGGAGCTTGAATACTGTCAAGAGGTACCGAATTCTCACAGTCCCTGTATTCTTGCTTAATGACTGGGTGCCTAGCTTGGTGCTTGTTCCTTGGGTCAAACCCATTTATCCTTCTGCAAAAAGTTTATGCAGACAATTTATAGTTCTCTATTGCACTCCCAATATCAGATTTCCGTGCACTGTGAGTGCATGCATGCCATATTTACCCCTTTGTTCCCGTACATCTCGTTATTTTCTCCATCTTTCAGTCTTCCACCATTCACAACATTTTTATCAGATAGTTATTCTTATGGTCTGATGACTTTATCACACATCATTTGCAGATTCTGGAAGGAGATACAGCCATCCATCTCGGAGGTCTTGGCAGACTCCTGAGCATGATGGACTTCTTGGAAGTGGTTCATTTCCAAGACCATCTGGTTATGCAGCTGGAATCTCAGTTGCAAAGGTGCGAGCAAATGAGAACTATCAACTTAGCAAGAAGAATGAGCCATATCAACCTCCGCGGCCATATAAGGTTAAAGTTGATTTCTGGTAGCTCAGTTTCCCGTGTCTGGGTCAGTGAGCTATAGTTTTCTTTCTTTTTCTGTGGCCAAATTGTTCTAAAAACCTTGGTGCACCCATGTGCCATGTTAAGAAAACTTGTGGGCATTTTGTTATGCATAATCTCATGCAATTCATAATTATTTCAGGCCATACCTCACTCTCGGAGAGAGACCGATTCCTATAATGATGAAACATTTGGTTCAACGGAGTACACTAGTGATGATAGGGAAGAAGAAGAAAAGAGGAGAAGAGGTATATTTCCTTTCTTTTTGGAGCCGTGTGTGGTTGGTACCTTTGCTGCTGCTATATTGGTTTAACATGTCTTCTACTTCATTCTTTTTGTCATTGGCTGAGTTTTATCTTGACTTCCTTTCCAGATTCGTTTGTATTGATGAGAAAAGAACAACAGAAGTCTCTTCAGGGGAAACAGAAAATGAGTCTGGAGAAGCATAAAGTTGACAATCCCTTAGACCTTTGTGAATCTTTGGAGGGTAACAAAGAGGAAAAGGGACTTCTGGGAGGGTATAATGAATTGGATGTTTCGACTGCAACTACTCCTGTTTTGAGTAATGAACTTGGAAAATCCTCTTTTTCTTCAAATGCTCCTAGACCATCTGTTCCACCGGGTTTTACTAACAATATTCTGGAGAAGAATTCTGACACGGAATCTTTGGTTCCTCTCCATTTAGCAGAGGTATATTATTTTCGGTTACTCTCTATGATTGATTGCCGGATGACCACTGGCCAATTATCTACTTTAGTAATATAGCCTGTCATTTTCCCCTCTTATAATTCTTGTGGTGTCCTTGTTTGTAATATGCTGCAATCTGCCTGCCTAGTTTTCTGTACTTTGCTGAATTAATTAGTCAGTGACGAGCTTGGAAGGAAAAAACACTCCGTTTTAAGTGATTTCCTCTATTTTTGTTCATTTCTTTGTTGAGTGATAGATGGCTTTAACATCCGCTTCATTGACACATAATGCTCGAATGAGTCAATTAATTTTTGTCGTGGCTATGATTATATTCTTCTCTCTTCCCCCTTTATTTAGGGTGAGTGGTTGGGTGGGATTTGTCCTTAATGTTTTTTATTTTCCTTGTCCAAATTTGGCCTACTTTGGATACTATAGTCGTCAGTTTTTTCAACAGTTAGTTAGGCCCTCAGAAAGTAGTGGCAAACTAAAAATATTTTCTCATTATAACTCAACTATCGCAAGGAAAACTTACTCTGGAAACACAAGTTGAAGACTGGGATGCACAGTTTATGCTAAGAATGTAGATGCTAATATCAGAATATGCGTGTACCGCCATTGATAAATTTGTCAAGTGGAAGCTTTATATATCTAGCCAGGATCTTAATACTTTTATATGGTATTTTATGTTATTCAGTGATTGCTGATAAATTTATATTGGGTAACGCTGTTATAATTGTTCTGTCAGAAACTTCTCTGTCTTTGTTCTTCACATGTATCTAATTTATTTTGCTCTTACAGGTTGGGAAGCGTGTAGCAGGGGAAAGACTTCTGCATTTTAGAACCAACCCTGTCCAAAATGGTAATGTTGATGGTTTAGAGCAGCAGTTATCAAAAGAAATTAGCTCTGTTGATGGGCAAACTGAAGATAAGAATAAGTATGTACCACTTCTGAACGAGGGGAAGATTGTGAATTCACACTCAAGTTTAGGCATGCCTCACGAGAAAGTCAGCATGGAAGATCAGTGTGATCCTACTAGTTTTTTGGATGACCATGGAATTTTGTACGAGTCGGAACTTAATGCCAAAATATTGGAGGACAAAGTCGTCAGCAAGTCCGAGGGAAACTATTCATCAGTTCTGGAAAAGTTTTTTGGCAGTACACTAACGATGAAAGATGATGGGACTGTTGATTCAGCTGAGGTAGTCATAATTCTAATCACTTTTCTTTTGAACACTCTTTTACTCTGTCCAAATCCCGTCACTCTCGTTTGCTGTCTGCAGTAGCTCGTGTTTCTCAAGTTGACTTGTTCCTGTCTATGAAAAGTATAATCATGTTATAGATTGTTAGATATGCTTTCCCTCATTATTAGTGGTTGACCAGAAATTATGTCATAGTGTAGAACATGTTTCCAACTTTTGGCTCCAACTTGACTATAGTTTTTCAGATATTCTTGCTTTATCAAATTTTTGAACCAATGTGGACTAGGACCAACACTTTCTTTCTCCTTTTTATCAACAAATTGGTCTTTACGACTTCTTTTGTCACATACCTAAGCTTAAAATAAGTAAATAGTTATTTAAGTAACTTATTGTTTCCAAACATGTTGGATGCATAACTTTTTTCTTACTTTTAAGTAAAAAAAGTTAATTATTTTGGAAGTAACTATGAACTTATTATCAAAATAAGTAATTTACTTATTTCCTATTTTGGCCAAAGAAAAGAATTATTTACTTGTAAACTTATTCACTTGCAAAATTTACTTGAAAGTAAACTTTTTAATTTAAGTGTAGCATGCTGAAAGGATTTGAACAAACACTTCTCTGAGTTGGGTAGATTTAGTCTGTCAAGGTCTAGGGCGATTGATCTTTTAGGCCTAGCGAAATGAACAGGTGTCTCTTATCTATTTATTGACATTCATTTAGTCCAACTTACTCCTTTTCTTTTCCTTCCCATATGCATTGCTTGTGACTTCCATTACTATACTTTATATCTTGCCTTTTCCCTCTAGCATCACAATGGCAAAGTTCCCGACACGTGGAGCCCAAAATCTACTCAGTCCTCAAAGTTTGCCCGATGGTTTTCTGAAGAAGGTATGGATGATGAGTATTTTGCGTTCAGTTTTGTAAGTAGCCCTAGAAAGATATAATTTACACCGTGCTGTTCCTTTGTGTTGCATTACAGAAGCTCAGTCAGTGAATGACATCTCAGCTGGAAGGCCGGATGATTTACTCGCATTAATTGTCACTAGCGATAAAGAAAGATTACAAGGTTCTGCTGCAAAATCTGAGCACTTTACACATGAGAGCTCCGAACTTTCTAGTAAGTCCTCAGTTGACATGCCCTCTGCAACTAATGGCATCTCTGAAGAGGTGTTCATCAGTAATAAAAAAGAAGTAACTTCGACTGTCCTTACATGCGAAGACCTTGAACAGTCAATGTTGTCAGAATACAGTCAAAAGAATTTAAACACAATGCCACTGTTGAAAGGCTGGAGTGCTTCCAGCACAAATTTTGAACAGCCTGGAGAACATGATGATCATGCATCTCAGCACCTGCTTTCATTGTTGCAAAAGGGATCAGACCCAAATACTATGACCCTGGGCCCCATTCCTGACATTGGCTTTGGAGACAAAGTACTAGTTTCCGAAGAGCATGAAATAGGAACTGCAGTTGATGATCCTAAAGCTGAAGAGCAAACTAATAATATACATTATTCTGGAAATACTCTTACACTTGAAACGCTCTTTGGAACAGCTTTCATGAAGGAGCTCCAGTCAGTTGAAGCACCTATTTCTGTCCAAAGGGGCTCAAATGTGTCTGTGCGAGTTGCTGCTCCGGAGCCTCATGGATTATCCTTTCCAGTCATGGAAAATGGTGTTTTTTCTTCTACAATTGATGAAATTGGACTTCAAAGAACAAGCAAGGAAAATAATGTTTTGAGAGAGCAAACCAACCTGGCCAAGTCTGGGAACTGGCTAGGATTTGATGATTCTCAAATAAATTCATCAAAGTACCCGACTGAAGTAATGGCCAAACATGGTGGCTATAGTGGGGCAGTTGAATTTCATCTGCCTGAATATGAGAGCTTAATTTCTGTTGGAGATTCTCAGAAACCCCAATTGTTGACATTGATGCCAACCGGAAATTCAAGTAAAAATGAGTTCTTGTCTTCAAACGTGCACGTTGACATAGCTGAGAATTTGGCAGCTATGGGTGCTGTCATCAAAGACAAAAGAACTATAGTAGGTTCAGAAAGTCTGCCCTTTGCACATGGTCCTTATGAACAGACAGATCCTGAGATTCCATATCGCAATATTCAGGTCCAACCATCACCTCCCCAGTTTCAGCCCCCACATATGAGTCATGTGAGTCCAATATTCCATCCATTGGATTCTCATCCTGCTCACACGAGTTCCCAGAAGAAGTTCATGGGTCCAGTGAGTATGTTCAATCATGATGCTACAGCCAATTCCCAATTTCCTGCAAAAATTATTCGCCCTCCTTTTCGTCATCCCAATGCAGGAGTTGCAGGGTACGATCTCCATGCTCACCGTTCAATGCTGCATCCTATGCCAATGCCAGGAAATCGTCCTCAGCTGTTACCTGACTTTCCAAGGGGCGCTCCTGTGCCTTATCCTGGCAATCAGACAACCAGTTTTATTCAGGACATGACCCCAATGCAAGGGTTTCCTTTTGGACCCCACCAACGCAACATTGGCGGCGTTGGGATGTCAATGCCAGGTAGAAACTTCCCCCCTTTTTTAAAGTTTTCTGTTTTCGTCCTTATGGCTTACTATAGCTGAGATATATTTACCACATTTTTTTAGATTGAACCTTTTCAATTCATATTAGGGTAAGTCAATTGCACCATAGCACATCAAATCAAAGAATACTTGTGCAGACTATAAAACTTCAAAAAATCAAAGTTCTGGATCTAATCACCTTGGAAATTGAAAAGAAAGAGAAGTAGGTCATGGGATTGTTCT
This sequence comes from Fraxinus sp. D2006-0159, assembly GCA_903798375.1. NCBI lineage: Eukaryota > Viridiplantae > Streptophyta > Magnoliopsida > Lamiales > Oleaceae > Fraxinus > Fraxinus sp. D2006-0159. The sequence goes on from CAIGRQ010310263.1 coordinate 10,688, forward strand.
TTGGTAAGTAAAAAACAAATTAAGAATAAGTAATCTAATTTTTTTTTTTTTACTTTAATTACATATGAATAAACAGTACTGAAGTTTATCATAGACTAAAATTTATACTAAGATCATTCTATGCTGATTCCTGAGGATATAAGAACCTATTAACCTCTTTTGGGCTGTCAAAATGCTTGCTAATTATCTTCCTGCTTTGAACTCCTTATCTCACTAATCTGCCTTTGTACAATATTTCTAATTGATGTACTTGCTTTTATCAGCCAGTTAATTAGAGCTAAACCTGTCTTAGAATACTTATAAAAATCCACAATTACATTTTGGTGTTACTTGACCCCTGTAATGATTATGTCGTCCTTATTTGGTTATTACCTTGCAGCTTTAATTGTTATAGAAGTCAACATGGGAGTACTTACATCATCTATATGATGTAATGAGAATGTATCAATATGTTCTCTAAATCCTCTGTTAACTTAATGGCCAAAGGTGGTTATCCTGGTTCTGGAACCAAAAGGAATTAGTAGGCTTTTTGTATGCTACAGAGTGGTAGTGATGTAGGACAGGTAAGAGAGAGAGAGATGGATAGAAAGACCAAAGAAAATATGGGACAAAAACATGGAAGAATTTCAATATCACTGTAAAAATCAAATCAATTGTCTATAATAATTATATCAGAATCTTTTTCTTATTTTTATGCCTAAATTAAGTGCATATTTTGGCAAGACTTAAAAGAAATCTCCATATGTAGTCAACAAAAATCATGTACCATGGGGTAATTGGTGATTATTGCCAGCCAAAGTAATCTTCTAGTACTGACAGTCATCTAGCGTATCTAGATATTAAATATCAACAATTTGGATACTGAAGTCAACAAACTACAGACTAACGGAACTTCCACTGAAGTTATTTTTATTTATCATCTTTAGGAATCAGAAATTATTTACCAATCGAAATGGTTTTGCTTTTGGCCAACCTCTAGTGCATCGAGAGTAAAGCTTAGTTTGTTGTGGGAAGGGTTTTACTTGTACTTCCAAAGCAAACGAAATATTGAATTTCGACGAAAAGCTTATGGTAAGTGGAATAAATTTAAAGAAGTTCTGCCTTCTCAAAACATTGAACTAACAAATATCAGAAGTTCAAACTGTTATTTTGTTGATTTGTTAGATATATTAGATATTATGTATACAATTTAATCAGTCAACTGCCTCTAGATATGTATTATGGTTATCCTATGTGTCACTAGGTAGAAGACATAGCCTTTTATAGTTTGAACGACTTGGGGAAAAAAATGGAGATGTCACTGTAGCCTGTAAACAATAAATTTTGAGTGGTTATATTATAGTTGAGAAATTTATAGAAATCAAAACATTTCAAATATTGAATCATGTGTTGGGGAAATTCTAAGTACGTACTTCTAGAATCTGTTGAATTAAGCAGATAGTACTTTCCCACTTTCATATATAGTAAAATGATTGGCAATGAAAGTCCACCTGATCTCAATGAATTAGAAAAATATGTTTGTTGTGTAAGAGGAAGCAGTATCTATCAGAAACCCGAATAGGATTTGAATTTTATTCATTTTCTGAAAGGTTAAAGATTTAGCACCTTTTGTGTTCTTCCATCTGGAAAATGGATCTTATTGAAAAATCCGTCACAGGTTCTTGGCCCTTAATGAAACAAGCATTTAGTGCTTATCGTTCTTGGTCTGCTTTTATGCTTGGATTCATATTTTATATTTTTGAGTTGGACACTAGTTTTGTGGTTTAACATTGTTGCGGATAACACAAGCATACAACTGCCAAAGCATGACTCCTATTCATAATTTGAGCTTGTGCATATCTCCATAATAATTGAAACAAGAAACAACTTAATCTGAGATTTGTTTTGTTTTTTTCCCCATTTCGAGTAAAAATTTACAAATGTTGTTCCCATTATTGTTCCAGCTCCTGATAATTCTTTTGGTAATCCTCCCGAGGCATTCCAAAGGCTAGTCGAAATGGAACTCCAGGCAAACTCAAAGCAGATCCACCCTTTTCATGATGCTCATAACCAAGGAGTTTATAGTCACGAACTAGACATTCGTTTCCCGAGGTGAGGGTTTGATCATGATCACTCTTAATTCACATGGACATGTGCCACCGCAAAACAGTGTCCGCATTGAAGGTTCTTGTCCTGGCATACCTGGTTGAATTATGTATTTATTATGAAGTTTGCAGCAGTTTGAGACTGTTGGTTTTATATTTTCATAGGAGTCGAGGAAGCCCGAGAGTTTTCTGATAGAGCTGTAGAAGTATATTTGTTAAAGATTTCAGCTGTTTTCTCTTATATTTTCCATGTACAGTATCAGTAGTGCAGTCCACTTTTTGGGTTTCTGATACTTGAAATGCCATCTGAACAAACTGATCCTGTGAAAACCAGTTTGGTATCTGTAGGTTCAAATGCCTTTTTTTGTATCTGAATTTTCAATCATTATGTAATGTGGAGTTGATCTCCTTGTCCAGTGTCGTGGATGGGACAAAGCATGTGAAAGTTCATGGCTCTATGAACCCATAATTTTGGGGCACATCAGTCAAAATAACTCGGTCAAAAATAGGAGTAATGTTATTCATCTCTAGTAGGAATGATCACTGGACTGTGTAGTTGTCTATGTAGTAGTGGGATCGTTGCTATATTATTCAGGGCCTCTTTGTATAATTTTTTTTGAAAAATGTGAATAAAAAATAGGAAGAAGTTATGAATTCACACGCAAAAGTATAATATTGAGATTATATATGGCTGAAAATGAGAGTGGAAAAAAATAAGTTTTAAAGAATATGTACCAAAAAGTTGAGAAACGTCATAAAAATAAACTTTATGGGCCATTCCATAGTTTTTTTTCAAAAAAAATCATTTTCATATAAAGAACTGATAAAATTGGTTCTAGTACACCTAAACCTTGGGTGAGATTTCCTCGAATAGTTTTATAAAATGCAAAGTTTTACATGGCATCAAAGATGAATCCAAGATTTGTCATCGTCCAGTTATGAAAATTGTATTTAACCCTTCAATTTAAAATGAAGCTAATTTGGACATGAAGGGGTACTTAGAATATGAAAACTGAACATACAAGTTATTCTGAGGTGGTCTTCTAATTTCTAATAGGTTAAATGGCAAAATGGTTTAGAAACTCGAATAAATGGTCCGAAATCTCAACAGTGAACTTGGAACCAAAAGCAGGAAAAAAGTCTACAACAGGAACAAGATCAGGAAGTACTCGAGACTGGAAAATTACAATGTATTGGTGAATTCTACCTCAAGTACGAAAACATGGCCGCAGTTTTTATTTCAGCAGCAGGTCACTCATTTATACATCAAGTTAAGCAACAATCAATGACCTCGACAAGAAAAGAATCGAAGCCTGCTTCTCATTCATTTGTTGTTGCCTCCTCAGACGGGGTAGAACTTCCATCTACGTAAATATAGAAACGTGGTAAGATGCAAAGAAAAAAGAGTAGTAAGAGCTGCTGTTTAGGGAGAAAACTGGGGAACTGAGCCTCTCACCATCCTACCCGTGTGTGATGATTCATAAAACACAACTTATACTTGTGAAAAGCCAATTAAACAAAAACAGTAAAAGGACAGAAAAAATTATATACATGTCTCTATAGAAGAATCTAAAGGAAAATGGCAAATCCATTAAGAAATACAATCAATGATAATACATACCTTCACCTACAGATGGAGCATAAGGAGATTTACGGTAGCGTGTTTGCTGTTGAGTTGGCTAGAACATCAAGTGCAAAAGGAAGCAAAAGATACGTCAGCAGATGATTGTAAAAAAATGTGTGCATAAATCTACTAGCCTCCAGGATCATCAATTTTTCTTAAGAAAAATACAATGAAAAGCGACATTTTCCATCTCAGCACTCGTATATATTTAAAGTTTTAGATGTAATAAACCTTCATTACAATCCAGATAGTTTTTAAGAGGTTAATTATCCGTATCCCATATTTGGTAGAAAGAATCGGAATTGGGGAAGAAAAGCTTTAGATTCTGAATGAATATAAATCAAGGAAGCCACTCAGTTAATATAATATTGAATTCAGTTAAATCATCCATTTATCCATGTGACTATAAAGCTAAATCAAAATTTTGGCTTAATATCATCACATAAAAGATAAATCCATGTTCTAAGCTCATTCTCCCAATCAGGCACTTATGGATTCACTAATATTTGTTATTTAGGTGAAGGGAAAATAAATCTTTATGCAGGACGTTACAGAATTCAATATAGTAAACATTGAAAAGGAGGAGGGGGCGGGGGGATATCTCGAGCTGTGTATCAACCTTCAAACTGCAAAATGATTTACCTTCATCAAAAAATTGGATATACTAGTACTACTACATATCCTTCCTCTATTAGAATTTCATCGTAGACTTCTCACCATCAGAAACACTAAGTTGCAGTTAATGTCCAACAGTAAGGTTTATTTGCATTAGAATCCTCCGTTTTGGACTCATCAGTTATGTCACTAAGCAAAGCAGCCAAACTTTCACAGCGCTAGCAACTCATCATCCGATCATTTCGAGCAAAAAATAATCTTTTGAGCAGACAAATTCTGCTTTTCCTGATTTTCTGGTTAGCCAGAGAATTAATGATACACGTTGAAAACAAATGTAGCAATTTGCAGAAGTATTTAGTTAGTTGATGGAAAAATCATGCCACATCATATAAAAGGTCATTGCACTGCACTCTGTCATAAGTAGCATGTACGAGGAGAGTTCACCTGTAACTTTGGTCGAAGAGCCTCAAGTGGTCCTTTGGGCTTCTCTACACCTTGCTGTCATCATACAACATTGATGGATGTTAGGTACTTTTAGAGCATGGCAGTTTTTTACTTCTGTAACCTCCATGCACAAGACGGAGAAGGTGCCAACAAGAGGAAGTACCTTTCCCAAAGCCCAATCAGCAGAATCAAAGTAAGCACGTTCATGATCCTGACATCAAATGTAGATATTTGAGAAAAGGATGGAGGTGGACCTGAACGCTATTCAAGTTCTTGGCACCTGCACTTCCATTAAAAAGTAAAGTTTACTACCTTTGAAATTAGTGGCGGTTTCTTGGGCATAATTCCTCCATATTTCTTCTTAACGGCTTCTTCCTATAAAGAAGAGGAGAAATTTCGTCTAAGAAAATGGCACATATAAATCTAGAGATACCGCAAAAGTTAATGAGTTGAACAGAACCTCTTGCTGGGTTGATGGCATGGACTTTTCACTGTCCTCCATAATGACTTCTGCTTGCTCTTTGACTTCCTCTGCACCTGACATATTGTTTCTAGAACCACCCCAGTGAACAACACCTGCAGTATTAATTTCAGAAGTGGTTGTAAAGAAGACTATCTTGGAAAAAGATCAGCTATTGTAGTGTCAAATAAAACTTGGAGCGATTGCTTCGGAAAAAAGGAGATAGTGATTCAATTTCTTGATTAGTAGTTTAGCACCATTCCCCAATCAAGTCAAAGAATTCTCATAAAAGTTATTTTAGCTTACCGATCTTAACTCATCCACAAAGAGCTCTTTAAAGAATATGCATTCATTGTGAATGTTTTTAATTAGAAGGTATGAGATGGCATTATCTATATATATCGCCCAGGTAACAGAAGTAAAAAAATGAAAAATGAATGCCATTTAATCGAAGGTACTTCTATAACTTCCTTAACCCTTGACTCCATCTTTCTTCTAAATCCCATTTTCCCAAATTTGTTAGTTCAGAAAGGCTTCCTCTTTTACAGACAAAACTTCACCTTTTGCATTCTTGCTACTCAGAAGTATTTACTTCAAAGAAATATATAATCAATTGAACTTTAGGGATCAACACAGAAATTAGGATTTCACAAAAAAAATAATAAAAATAGAAATAAATCAAAGATAATTCATTACGAACAAAAGCAATCAGAGAAGGCAAAATAACATGCATGCCGCCAAATCAATGTATTATATTTCCTATTCTGAAGAAAAGCAATATCATTTATTAGTATCAATTTGATCTCACGTATACTCCAAGGAGATATGATTACTTTGGAGATTGATAAAAAAAGCACAGAGAAAAAGGATGCAAGATTTGTGTATAATATTTATTGATCATGAAAAAGTAAAAGATACAATGTCGAGGGAAGTGATAAGGCGGGTGCTACGTTACAAAAAAACCTACGAGACACGTCAATAATATCAAAGGTACATATAAAGAAGCAATTACGAGTTAGAGATATAATTCGGCTATACTACTAAAGGCTGATACCAAAATTCCACCTTTAGTCCGTATCTTTTTGTTATACTCATGGATGAACTTACAAGACGAATCAAAAATAATGATCTTTGACATCTGTTATTCATTGGTGACACTGTTTTAGCTGTTAGCCTGCTAAGAATAGGATGGATATAAATTATAACTTAGATATCTGAAACTGCAGTTTGGAATTCAAAAAGAGTCGGATTAAGCTAGTCTAAGACTGAATTCACAGTATTCATTTAGTTACATTGCTCAGAGAGCGATTCCTATTAATTTTAGAATTTAAATTAAATTAGTAATAAGGGAATGGCTAGAAGAAGCAGGGTACAGAGAAATGTTACATAAACTGTACGTGAACAGAGACTTACTGAAGACTAGCAAGGAAGGAGAGGTATTTCCCCTATTATAATTGAGGGCCGGTCAGTTCTAAATGCAAGGAGAAAACCATAAATAACCACATACAAAATTCAATAGAAAACGCTATTGCTAGAGGAAGATTACCATCAAGAAACAACAATTTTGGGAAAAAAATAAATAAAATAAAAAATTCTAAGGA
>CAIGRQ010310283.1:0-10563 GCA_903798375.1 Fraxinus sp. D2006-0159
TGTGAGTATGTCTTTGTTTCTTTGAACCCTTGTAATGAAGATAAAGTTGAAAAGCATTTTTTAGTGAAACACATCCAATGGGAAATGCATGAAAAATGCATAAACAGTCAACTGACCATTCTCTAACTTCAGCAAGTTTTTCAAACTTAGGATTAATCAGGAGTGAACTGTTTGCCTTAGTTGTTAATGATATCACTGTTAACATGGACAGAAGTATATAAGCAATGAAGTTAGATATTTCCTACAGTACAAATTTTTGAAAAGGATGACTGCATGGAGACCTCATTTACCTTTAAATGAAGTGACCTTCAAATGGTTACCAACTATTATTGGTTTTTTCATAAGGCAATCACCGATTTCAATACCTTCATGGTCTATAAAGTTGTCCCATATAGTCAGAATAATTGCTTGTAATCTACACATGGAGATATCACATTTGAAGAAACTGTTATATTATATTAGAAGATAAAAATATTATTCTGTGTGTAAAGATTTATAATTATTTATACTTAACTTTCATTCACAAGAACAATGTCCTGCACAGTAGAAGCAACTTTGTTATTGCTTGGAATCTTTCGTTTTGGCTTAATGTCAACAGCAATGCCAACAAATGCTACAAAGGCAAGTAGTTTGAGAATATAATGATTAGCAAGAAGTCGAAAAATAAATACACTACTACTACCTATTTCGACATCAGTGTCTATGTAATTCTGAAGTTCATCGAATGGAGTAAACTGGAAGCACGACTCTACAAGAGGGCTATGGTCGTCATCTGACTCTTCAATTCGAGTTGAACCAGTGATTGTCCATTGTGTATGTCCAAAAGCTGATCTGAACCGTTCATCCGTGTTCTTGACATATGCATTGGAAATCAGGTATGTCTTTGATGGCACCAAGGTGTTTTCAAGAGCTTTGATATTCTGAGCAAATATTGTAGCTTGGACTTTGTTTTCCTATATATATTTATTAAAAATAATATACTTAAATACAAAGTAAACAAATGTAGTATGATTTTATTTTACTTATATTAAGAAATAAATAAGCTTGAAGAAGCATCATCTAAGAATATTACCTCAGTATCCATCAATCAGAGGTGTTGATAAGTCCCATTTCCCTTCTGTGATGTTCTTGAAGATGTTTTTTCTACAACTACAACTTTGCATGTCCATCCCATTTCTCTTGGTGCAATGTCTGGAATTAATTTCAGTTTGGATGCCATTTTTATGGAAGCACAACTACATGAGAATGAGAAAGAAACATAGTCAAATACTGAAATTGAAAGCAAAAGGTAGAAGAAGGAAATGCTAATGAAAAGAGAAAAACCGGCTTACTTTTTTTTAGTTAGTTATTAAAACCTTAGGCTGGCTGCTCTAGTATTATATATATATACATGCATGTATCTTCTGCAGAGAGAAAGTGACAAGAATAGGTAGAGGATATGCATGTATGTATAGTAGAATAGAAGTGACAGGGTAGGTAGATGGATGGGCAGGAGAGTGGTGGGTTGTGTGCTGACATGAACTTCAGAATGACTTCAGACTGAATAGACAGACCATACTGTCCTTTTTTTAAATAGTGCAAAAAATACACGGGTGATTTCTACATTATATATATATATATATATATTATAATCACAGAAGATCAGATTGAATAGACACACCATACTACCATTTGTTAAACAGTGGCAGAGAGAGTGGCAGAGTAGGTAGAGGATATGCATGTATGTATAGAGTAGGAGTGACAGGGTAGGTAGATGAATGGGCAGGAGTGTGGTGGGTTGTGTGCTGATATGAACTTCAGAATGACTCCAGACTGAATAGACAGACCATACTGTCCTTTTTTAAAGGGTGCATAAAATACGCATGTACATAACCAAATCAGCAATTCCATTTATATATATTTAAAAAAAAATCAACAATCTAACATGGAAACAAAAGTTAAAGAAAAATGAACAATAGGGATTTTGAAAAAAAAAAATCAAAAATTATATTGAACCTCAATTTTGAAACAAATTACATGAAATGACAATATGATCCAGTTACCTGGTTTTGAAAAACTGTGAAAGGGGCCTAGAAGAATCGTCGGTGGAGAGCTCGAAAGAGAAAATCAACTTTTCAGCAAATGAAATTCTGGGAGGGGGAAATTTTGGCCTATGTTCCTTCAATTTATTTATCATCAATCATACCTCCAAAAACAGCTTGTGGAACATGTATTTTGGAGCAAAATCTTCACATATCTCAAACCTTTAAATCCAAATAATCTTTTACAAGTACAAAATGGAAAAATAAAAACCCAGAAAGAACTCAACCAAACCTAACATAAATACTGCCAAAATGAGGAAAAGCAATGGAGTAAAAAAAAAATTCAAAAAAAAAAATCTTCAATGGACAGAAGAAAATCACAGTCAAAAGACCCTAACATCTTCTTCTTCCTTCTAAATTGAAGTATTAAACTCATTACATCTTTTGAATTTTATTAAGTGCTTAAATAATTTATATAATTGTGTTAAATATCCTTTAAATTTGCTTTAGTTATGATTTAGTGACACTGGAATCGTTAAGGATTCAGGTTGTCACACTTGTCAACCAAAAAATCTTGCAACATCCTCAGACCAATAACCTTTCCAATTGCAATGTTGCATGTAATCTTGGCCACAAAGAATGTTACTAAGCCTGTGTTCATTTGGAAGGTCAATAGGTGTACTTAATAATCTTTTTTATCATGAACTCATTCAACCAAATGATAACTAATTCAAGTTCTAGGAAATAATTTGTAAACCCCAGCTCACTGGACATTATATTGATAAAGGAACAATGAAACAAATATTATGACATGCTAGAATGGTTGTGTGTGTGTGTGTGTTTTTTTTTTTTTTAAAGGAGAAATACAGAAGAATCTATTAAAAAAATCATGCCAGCCCATTTCTGGACGGGAAACACAATATTATTTGATAAAATATTTCTAATAAATATAAGTGTTCTTTTCCAGGGTGGTTGGGGGAGAGAAAATCTAGCAATTTGTCTGGAATTAGGCAATAAGGTCAATTCATATAGGCTCTACTTCTTATCAAAAAATATGGTTGCAAGTATGTTCAATTCATGAATTAGAATAAACATGATATAATTAAGATTGAGTCAGTTACCTGTAATCAATACNGGTGGTTGGGGGAGAGAAAATCTAGCAATTTGTCTGGAATTAGGCAATAAGGCCAATTCATATAGGCTCTACTTCTTATCAAAAAATATGGTTGCAAGTATGTTCAATTCATGAATTAGAATAAACATGATATAATTAAGATTGAGTCAGTTACCTGTAATCAATACATGCCACTATGATCTCTCTTTCCGCTAATTGTAGTCCTAGCAGAGAACCCCATGCCTTGTACCTACGAACACGATTATACTATGATTTCAGTAGGACACAAGTGGCATTTTCAACAGATGATATGAATTATGCATTGGAATAGCTAGCTTCAAAAAATACTGGTTCCTTTGGATAAAATATTACTTAAAATCCAGCTAATAGATATTTTGAAAAGAAAACTAACATGGCAATGTCATTCAACATAAAAAGGAAAATACAATATCTGAGTTGAATTTCGACTTTCAACAATGAACTATCCAACTCTATTTGGTCAAATCACCTCTTGAGTTAACATAACATAATGAGTACATTTTGGACTGAGGAAACAATGCTAGTTAAGCAAAAAGAACATAGGTCAAAACATTCTAAATGTGGCATGTATATTAAGTGACATCTATTTTTCAAATCGATGGAATTCAACTTATAAAGATGGAGTTCCCTCCCATAGTCTGTAAGGGCTAGTTTGTCCAGTCATCTGACATTGAAATAAAGATGCCCTGCAAAGTGGGCCAGTATTCCCTAATTAAACATTTGTAGTAGGCCCACATCAAAGGTTTTGGGGTTTCTGAAATTTTAACTTCGAAAATGGCCAAAATCACAATTCTCCAAAGGCTCTTTTTTATCGATATTTTGGATTTAATCCTATTTTCAAGAAGAGAATGGGATCACATGCTGCATCCACCCTTTAACAACACCACGATAGTCTTCTCCCACCATTTTCACTCCATTTACTTTCCTGTTTTTTTTCTTCATTCTTCCTCCCACACACAACTGAAGGTACCCTCGCACCACAGGAGACCTTGACAATAGCAGACACCACCACCAGCCATCTCCTTATTACTCCCAAAAGGTATCAGACAGCACTGCCACCAAAATACCTTGTATCCACCCAATTAATCTCCAAACCACCACCTTCACTGAATTAATCTCCAGGCAACAGCCACTACTACACCAATTCAACCAACAGAACATGTACGGACATAAGTTTATTTATCTGTAAACAAAATTCAAAGATTTATACACAAGATATATTTTTATAGCAAATAGAAAATGGTAAGGGCAGTTGGTGGTGGCATGTGATGTTGGAAGTGCCAGAGGTCAAATTTAGGGGAGGTGGGATGCCTAAAAGGCTAAAACAATAGGCGGATGAAATAAGTTAAAGGTAATAACCTCTAGTTTACTCACCCAATAATCCAAGCCCCACCAGTTACAAATGCCACCACAGGTTTCAGGCCATCTTCATTTGATGGTAAATATAAATCCAACCTGGAAAGTACTTTTATATTATAATCAACATTGGAAGTTAACGAAGTGAATAAAATATTAAAAAAAGCCTTCAATCTCACAAAATTTACCTATTCCTTGGTTGATCTCCATAAATAATACTTCTGCGGACTTGGCTTGAAAAAAAATATTGAAATGCAACTACCAAATAACAAATATAAAAGATTTTATCATTCAAGATAAAGAAGCTAAATCTTGGACAGGAGCATCGAATTCAAGCTATGCATACTAAAAAAATGATCACATGAACATGTATTCTGCAAGTCTAGTATTACAGATAAAAATAACTTTAGTTAAAATGTTTAGAGGAGTAATAAAATTCATTGAAGGTAAGAAGTAGAAAAATATAAATAACAACATTAGAATAGCAATACCCACGCCAACCCACAAATCGGAAAAAAGAAATGGACAATTAGTTTTGAGTATTGTTGTTTAGTTTTTCTACTCATAGTTACATGATTGTTCATGGATTCTTTTCAGAAAAATTAATCCCATTGCACCTTTCTCACTTACGCTTTGGGCTCACTGAACAGATTGTGCTTTTTAGATGACATTGTCCATTGGATTCCAATGGACCAAAAATGTAAAAATTTTAAAAATCCATTCTGAACTTTCAATCATTAACAAGGACCAAATTTTCTTTAGTGTCTGCTCCTAATAACAAATGGTGAACACACTACATAATACATATTTACAATATTAAAGAATTTATATATGCATAACCACTAAGTTTTCATGTACCAAAAAAGGAATATTCACATCTTGAACGCACCTTGGAGAAAGCCAGGCATAAGTAACATGGCGTAAAGAGCTAGGCCAAGAAGTCGTGTGATCCAGCGGTAGCCTACCCTGAATAAAAGAAACATTTAGGAAGGAAACTAGCTTGTATGTAAAAAGTAAAGGTTGAAATTGAGACAAAAGGTAATAACACAAAATGAGCAAGTTTCAATTGCTACGTTATGTGACCATTTTGAACTTGGGATCAAAGGAATCCATGATATCTGAAATTTGAATTAAACAATCTTGAATCGTGTGATGTACATATAAAACTTGCAAATGGTTTGATTTTATTGCACCTTCCAAAAGCTTTTTTGGTAACAAGGCTTCACTTCTTGTTGTAGTTGTTGTGAATTATGCGCTCAAAATCTAAAGAATCAGCCAATGAACATTTGTTATAGGCATTTCATTTTCAAGATCAGTTGAAGTGAGATCCTTTTCAAATGAGGAAATTAGATTCGTCAATTGGACATGAAGATGAGAGTATTATTCAGTGCTATATACGAGGAATTGCCATGGACAATCCTCAAATAGGAAGACATTTATATTTTCTCGGTTTTCTCCCCAGTATCTCTTTGATCAACCCCAATCAATAGTGAGTGAAATTGTTTTCTCAAAATTCCTTATTTGGTCGGTCAACAGAATTCTAATATCTATCTTAACAACCCAAGCAATGTATCACTAGTTCTTCTTAACAAGTTGGTATCGCATGTCATGTCAAAATGTAACCTATTATGTTCTTCAGAAAATATAAAATTTCTCTCTGTTTTGCGCTCACTGCCATAATGTATTTGCATACCAATTCTAATCTTCATTAACATACTTCACAATTTATTTATTTATTTTTCATGTTTTGCCTAGTACGGTTTAAGTAGCCAGAATTGTTTAGATGCCACAACAAGATCAAAAGATTAAACTTTTCCTAGCTCATCAATTATACCTGCTCCCTACACCCTATTTGATAAATCACTTCAGCTGAAACATTACAAAAGGATAATCAAATTATGCGAGCAATTAAAGTATGCAATAAATAAAAGAATAAATTGAATGAACTAAAAAATAGGAAGAGAAAAGAACAAAGAATAGTACCCGAGATAGCTAAGGAGCTTGAAGCTGAGGCTAGTGATCAAATAGGTCTCTGCTGCAGCATGGCCGATTTCGCGGCTGAATGACTGTTGGCGACGCGGCCGAGCTTTTAACGACGACGATTTATTCACAGCTCTCCGCCTAGGAAAATTCGAAACCCTGATCAAACCATCTGTTTCCATTTGATTCTTCAAATTTTCAGAGGGCTCGCTCGAATCAATCTCCACCGGCACAGATGTCGATGTTTCCATCGCCATCGTCCGGTGCCTTAAAATAGAATTACAAATCTGAAGATCGATGAACTGATTTTTTAAAAAGGTAGGTTTTACTGGGATTTGAGAGAGAATCTTATCACGCGGAACGGGTGCAGTAAAAATGGCGGGTTTTGCCTTTGGGACTATTTGTTTACTTGTTTGAGTTAGAAGAAGTTATTCTGCGAAAATGTGTAGTCAAAAAAGAAGGAAAAATGATTGAAGTGATGAAAAATATTATTTTATTGAAAAATGTGTGGTTAAAAATAAGTAGAAGAATGAAAATAAAAATTTTATTATGTACCAAGCAGGGGTTTAGGTGATCTCATTTTGTTTAAATGAGTTTTATAACAATAATTTTTTGAATAATGCGTGATTAAAATATAAGTAAAAAAATTTGAATTTACGTGTAAATTATTTTATTGATAGAATATATGGTTAAAAATGAATATGAAATAAAATGAGTTATTAAATAATGGGGCTCACACCGATAAATAAATATTGAGTAATGTTATTCATCCTTACTGAGGTTACAATCTCAATCTAAGTGGCGTTAATGTGACATTAAATGATAGGTAAAATTAAATAAATCATTTCATTTCATTTAGAACCATCTAGACTGGAATTGTAACTCCAATGAGAATGAATAACACTATTCATAAATATAATTATAATCTGCGTGAATTCTACTAATTAACCAACGGGATCAACTTAGATTGGGTTTTCAATTGAATTGACTATTGTTTATACAGAGAGTTTGTGTTCAATTCGAGCCACTCAAATTCGGTTAAGTAAATTCTATCATCTATGTCCTTGCAAAGAGAAGAATGGTAGAACCTTGAGACGAAGAGTTCATTTCCCAGCTCAAGGGAGAACACCTAGCTCAACTTTCTTTCCAAACCATTAATAACTGCTGAATTTTCAACAGGATCAAATTGCACATATCATCGAGAGACGGCTCCCTAACCAACTCATTGTATATATCACCGAGAAACAGCTCCCAAACCAACTTAGCATTGATGTCTCTTCTTGGCGGCCAGTAATCTGTTTTACCTTTGGCTTCCTTTTGACAAATCGAATGCTAATTGTATTTACTATGTATTTTTGATTCATCGAGATGCTTCATTTTCAAAGAAAATTACTACTACTAGAATGGAAGCTTAACCTTGACCCCTTTTTTTGTTTCTAAATTTCGTATCCCTATTTTTAAATAATTAATGGATAAAGTAATAGATAAATGAAAAACGACTCTTCCATGGACTTAAGATTCTCCTGTTGTGAAGAGTTCTCAAATAGAAGATTTAAGAATCCAAATTCACATTGAAATCTTGAAATAGATCAAAATATACAAGTAAATTAGGTGTCTATAAACAATAGAAAATGTAAAATGGAATTTCATAGCCACCTGGAAGATACTCCTTTATAGTCAACTCTTTTTAGGTGAAAACATTAGCGAGAAGTACTCACTAATCAGTATAAATAAAGTCAACCGGTAAATCTAAAATTCCGAAACTTGTGTCTTCTTTTGCAATCTTAGCTTAAAAGGTCTCAAAAGGAAATAACAGCATTTCGCCCCCGACCCCTTCTCTCTCAAGGCTTCTCACCTAAACCACCATCTTTGAATGGCAGAGATGGGAGAGTTCAAGAATGGAGCATAGCGTTGGATAAATGGATTTACAGTCCGACCAATCCTAGACCATGCACTTTGATGGTAACCAGCAGTTGCAGGAGCTTGATACATAAGCTTTAAAAGCTGCAAGAAAAAGTTTCAAGTACCTATTAATGTTAATACCCCAAATAAAGTGCAAGTTATTTTTGAGGAGAACTAGGAGTACGTCCAAGAACAGCAGTAACTTGATGACAAAATGGCTCAACAACAACATAAACCATATATATCTACTCAACAGGTTATAAATGGCCAGAACCACAACACCAAAATTTATATTTTCCAAACTAGAACAGCTATTTTCAGATCAAAGAACTTGACCTAAAATTTGTAGTAACTAACTATTGAAGGATATGAAAATCATACAGGAAGCTGAGCCAAATATCTTGAACGAGCCATATAACATAAACTGCACTACCAAATAATGTCAAGACAGACTCAATAATCTAGTTAGAAAATGACGGAAAGCTACACTACACTCTCACTGCATATTTCTAAGGCCACAAAATAATGTGACAAAAATGGAAATTTTTCATATTTTTAAATCAGAGAAGCTACACGCACCTGCCAGTACATAAATGTCTGTATAATATTGCGCTGCCACCTGCATTTTGAAATATAGGTCAAGGAAGAAGATATCTTAAACAATTACACAAATTTCTTTTTCTTAAAAATAATAAATGGTTGATGATCGAGTCCAAAAATGAATAAATGTGGTAACTGAGAAGAGGTACTTACGAGAAGAGAGAGAAAATCAGAAGGAACCCAACTCCAATCTCTGCTTGTGAGGATAGAATGCCAAGGGTTGAAGTGTTTGAATCAACCCAAACACACGCCCCTTCCAAGTATTTCCTGCAGGCATCCAAGAAAGAAGTAATACAGCATTACCCTACCTGTCTATGAAGAAAAGAATATTAACTACATCTTCAGAATAATTTCCGGTTGGAATATGCAATTTTATCTCAATTACTCCCACTCCCATCTCCTTTTCTCTTTACCGAGTGCCCGAGCCAGCTTATGGTTACATGTATTTGTTCTTAGTAGCTTATATTTGAGAGCTCGATTTTCCTGCTTCACACCATCCTTTTAGGTGTATATATGATGTCTTTTTGAACATCAAAATGACAGCAGCAACAATGTTCACAATATAAAAATTTACAGCATGAATTACAATTTTGACTCGAAATTGAGTTTTTATTCGTGAATTTGCAATTTCAGGGAGCAACATCACCTGATTTGATATATCTTTTACTAAAAGACAGGGAAAGAGTGTTTCAGACTTCATTTTCTGCAGCTAAGTTTGAACAATAACGATGACCATCATTATCATTTCTTCATAAAACTTCACTATTCAAATAATGCACCTAAATAATTATTTTTCTCTAAGTTAACTTAATCCTTTTTCATGGCCATCTTCCTGCAAAGGATGTGAAATAAATGACTAACACACAACATTGTACCACAGATGTAAGAAATCCATATTTCTTTACCTATACAAGGTGGATCTGCTAAAGTTTCGCCTCAGAAACTTTGCAACATGCTCAAGGGCCCGACCCAAAATGGGAATCAGAGCAACTGCCAACATCGAACATCAACAAATTATGTGCAATGGACAGGAAGAGCCCGGAATAGATTAAGAAAATAAGGCAGAGAAACTAATAAAACAGAACTGCAGTAATACAAACATTTGAGGCACAAATGTGAAGAGACAAATGTAAGGCAATAGATGGAGTAGATAAAATCTTTGGTAACCACCACTGACTGAAACCAAACTTGCAAAGCCTGCAAATTCCATGCTCTAGGTTTCTGCAAATAATCATCAATTACTAGTACATTGATGCTGTAAAAAATAAATCCATGCACCAACAAATTTATTAAAAAACTATAAACACAAGACTTACCCCATATGTTGAATACAAAGAATACAGAGAAGAACAAGCAGTCCCCATGAGGGAAAGCCGGTATGCCCGATTTGACAGATTCTTAGGCACGAGAGGAAAGATAGCAAGTATCGCCACAACAAATACCTGCAAAAAAATAAAAAAGAACAAAAACAAAAAGGAAACATAAGCTGTTATATATATATATATATATATATATATATATATATATATATATATATATTATATTTTTATT
>CAIGRQ010310286.1:0-14982 GCA_903798375.1 Fraxinus sp. D2006-0159
AATTTTGTTTTTATAATTGTGTTTAAGCATTTTATGATTAAATCAAATAGTTGGTGATTTATATTTCATTTTCTTTATGCAGGCAGACTGCTTGAAGTAAATGAAGTATTGATATGGATCACCAACATTTTAATATTAATATCTATTTTATGGTATTTGTATGCATTGAATTAATGTTATTCGACAGCTAGTTATTTATATATTTTTGAATTGTGCTACGTTAATTTGTAAACGTTACGAATGAAATGTCATTAGTTATATTCATGTAGTGTTGATGTAAATATTAAAAAAATTAATTACGGTACGGAACCGAACCGAACCCGAACGATTCCATAATTATATTTGGCACCAACGGTTCCACTTATTAAATACTCGAAAATTTTGGAACCGAACATACCCGAACCGAACCGACCCACGACCAGCCTTAGCTACGAATGAACATGTCATTAGTTATATTTATGTAGTGTTGCTGTAAATGTTAAAAAAAAGTAATTATGGTACGGAACCGAACCCGAACCCGAACCCGAACCCGAACGGTTCTATAATTATATTTGGATTCAACGGTTTCATTTATTAAATATCCGAAAGATAACCGAATTGAATCGAACCATGTCCAACCCTAATTTATACGAGCATTATATACTGTCATTTGCAGTTGGGTTGAGGCTCAAGAGAGAAGCATGGGAACTGTGACTAGAGAGAGAAAATGGGAGGAACAGAACACTCACAAAAATCTTTTGGTTGGGCTATACCAAACACCTCTGGGATTCTCTCCCCTTTCCATTTCTCTCATAGGTATAATAAATGGCAGACACACACACACACACACACACACACACCTCATTCAGATATGAAAATATGTTGGAAATTTAGTCAAATAATTGTAAATATTCAGTTGTATTTTTTCTTTTATTAGTTGGTTTAGTCAAAATAGGAAAGTATAAATTAGGGAGATATTGTAGGATTGGTTTGCTTAATTTAGAGATTCTCTGTATCTTATTTTCCTTTTTGGTTGCCGTCTCTGAGTGTATATATTCTGACAGGTTAATGCGAAGTCTTAAGCAAGAGTTATTCACTTCCTTGTGTTCTTGTTTCATGGTATCAGAGCTGATCGATACTGGTGACTAATAAGCTTATTTTTTCACACAAAAAGAATGAATGGAGAACAGCCAAATATGTCCTTGGAGGTGTCTTCCACTGCAGCAAGCCAAACATCTCCAGGACCTATATCTGGATCCTCATCTACACCTTCATTTGACAGCCACTCTCTGCAAATCACACAACACAAGCTTAATGGACTGAATTTTCAAGAATGGTTTCAGTTCGTTATTCTGGTCATCAGAGGTAGAGGGAAGGTTGGATACTTGATAGGAGTAATAAAAGCACCATCAAACACAACACCAAATTATAGCTCTTGGGAGGCAGAAAACTCAATTGTCATAGCTTGGCTCATTAATTCTATGGAGCCAAATATTGGACGAACTTATCTGTTTTACAAGACAGCTAAGGAGATTTGGGAGGCGGTCCAAGAAATTTATTCCAATCTTGAAAGCACATCTCAATGTTTTGAGATTAGATCAAAAATTCGCAGCACTAGACAAGGAAGCCTCACAGTTACTGAATATTACAATTCCCTAATGGAATTATGGCAGGAAATGGATCTCCTTTATGAGATGGGATGGTCGTGTGCTACTGATACAGAAAAGTACAAGAAGATGCTTGAGAAAGAGCGTACTTTTGATTTTTTACAGGGGTTGAATCTAGACTTGGATGAAGTACGTGGAAGGCTGCTCGGGATGAAGCCTTTCCCTGCCCTCCGAGTATCTTTCGCTGAAGTAAGGAGAGAAGAAAGCAATAAACAAGTGATGACGAATCCTTCCAGCCAAAACGCACCTTCCTTGGAAACACGAGGCTCAGATCTTGTGGCAAACAAACAAGATGGTAGCCGTGTATCTCGGTCAAAGGAAAAGGATAAGGCCTGGTGCGATTATTGTAACAAACCTTATCACACCCGTAACACTTGTTGGGACTTACATGGAAAGGCCCCTGACTGGAAACCCAGGAAACAACATGGGTAATCCAAATCAACCAATATGGTGGAATCTGATTCGAGCAAGGCTGTTGAATTTCACTTCTCAACAGAGTAGGTGAAAATGCTACGGCAACTTCTCAACCAAACCAAGGTCTCAACAGGGTCCGAGAGTCAAGACTTGAACACTCCTACTGCAGCTATGGCACAAACAGGTAAAACAAGCCAAAATCTCTTGCATAAGTCACAGAGACAAATTGTTGGATTGTGGATACAGGAGCTTCTGACCATATGACCGGGTCAATGGATGTCTTTGAGACTTATGACAAGTGCAACAACAGGATTAATGTATGGGTTGCTGATTGGAAAAATATCTACTACAGTTGGACAGGGCACGGTTTGCTTACCGAATATGATATTGAAATCGATTTTACATGTGCCTAAATTAACATATAATCTTTTGTCAATTAGTAAGTTAACAAAAGATATGAATTGTGTTGCGATGTTTTTTCCTTCTCACTGTGAATTTCAGGACATTTTTTTGGGGAAGATGATTGGCATTGCTGAGCAAAAAAATTGGCCTATACTACCTCTCAAGAGCCGGGGATTCCAGTAGAGTTAAGTTAAATAATAAAATGTGGTATTATGTTGTGGCATTAACGCTTAGGACATCCAAGTTTTTCTTATATGAAACTTTTGTATCCGAATCTTTTCATCAATAAAGAAGCATCTTCCTTTCAATGTGAACACTGTGTTCTTGCCAAACAATTTAGAGTCAATTATCTGTCACATACTTACAAACCCTCCAAACCTTTTCATTTGATCCATAGTGATATCTGGGGTCCATCCAGGACAGCTAATTTAACTAGAACTCAATGGTCTATCACTTTCATAGATGATCATACAAGGGCTTGTTGGATATACTTTGATGAAAAATAAATCTGAGGCATTTTACTGGTTTAAGCAATTTCACAAGTTTGTCCAAAATGTTTTTCAATCCAATATCCATGTCCTTCGAACAGACAATGGAGGGTAGTATTTTTCGAATGAGTTTAGTTAATATTTGGGGGAAAATGGGATACAACATCAAAGTTCTTGTGTTGCCACACCCAAACAAAATGGGGTCGCAGAAAGAAAGAATCGCCATTTGTTAGAGGTTGTTCGATCCATAATGTTCACTAGTTCTATTTCAAATTCCTATTGGGGGGAGGCAATTCTTACGTCAACATATTTAATTAATCGTCTGCCCTAAAAAACACTTCATTTTAGAACTCCTCTAAGTGTCCTTCTTGATCATTTTCCAAATATGTATCTTTTCAATTCTCTTTCCCCAAAGGTGTTCGGCTGCACGGCGTTTGTCCATAATAAATAGCCCAACCAAAGCAAACTCGATCCTAAGGCTTTTAAATGTGTATCGTCGGATATTCTCCAACCTAAAAAGGCTACAAATGTTTTTCTCCGTCTCTTAAGAGATTCTTTATCTCGTGTGATGTGACCTTTTTTGAAAATCAACCTTTCTATCCCAACACCCTTCTCCAGGGGGAGAATTCCAATGAAGGTCATTGGGATCCTACTATATCCCTTCCAATATCACAAGATGTCTCTCTTTTACCCGTGAATTCTGCTCTCATCGCACCAGAAAATGTTAGTATCCATCCACTACCAGAAAACTCGACTCCAAGTCCAATCCCTATCCTTAGTCCTATTCTGAGTCATGATCGAGGGGGAGAGCCAGTTTCTCAAAGACCATTTCAAGTTTACTCTCGAACGCCAAAAGCTCCTCAGCAAGACCCATCATTGAACCAAGAATTGGAATCTAGTGTAAGCAGTGACTTGGACTTGCCGATTGCAATACGGAAAGGAGTAAGAACATGCACAAAACATCCTATCTCCAATTTTCTAACATGTACAAAGTTATCTTCTGGATTTAAAGCCTTTTCAACGAAGATTGGTAGTGTGGATATTCCTAAAGACATCCACGAGGCTTTAAAACATCCAAAGTGGAAAAAAGCTGTGGAAGAGGAGATGAGAGCATTGCATGATAATAGAACTTGGGAAGTCATTGACTTACCGGAGGATAAGAAAGTAGTTGGAAGCAAATGGGTTTTTACGGTGAAATATAAGGCAGATGGAGAAGTGGAGAGGTATAAGGCTCGATTGGTAGCACAGGGATTCACACAAACATATGGGATTGATTATGAAAAATCTTTTGCACCCGTAGCCAAACTCAACTCCATCCGGGTTCTCTTATCTCTTGCAGCCAATCTAGACTGGGAACTACACCAACTCAATGTAAAGAATGCTTTTCTAAATGGCAATCTTGATGAAGAAGTGTACATGAAGACTCCACTTGGATTTGAGTCAGAAGAAGAACTAGGTAAAGTTTGCAGATTGAAGAAATCACTATATGGTTTGAAACAATCCCCACGT
This sequence comes from Fraxinus sp. D2006-0159, assembly GCA_903798375.1. Taxonomy (NCBI): domain Eukaryota; kingdom Viridiplantae; phylum Streptophyta; class Magnoliopsida; order Lamiales; family Oleaceae; genus Fraxinus; species Fraxinus sp. D2006-0159. Next base: position 4,460 of record CAIGRQ010310286.1, read on the forward strand.
GCATGGTTCACCAGGTTTAGTTCAACTCTCACTCGACTGGGGTATAATCAAGGGAAGGTTGATCACACTATTTTCATTAAGATGGGAGCAATTGGAAAAAGAGCTATTCTTATTGTGTACGTGTATGATATCATACTTACAGGTGATGATAAGGTTGAGATTCACAAACTCAAGAATCAATTGAAGGGAGAATTCAAAATTAAAGAATTAGGACCCTTGAAATATTTCCTTGGTATGGAAGTTGCTAGAAGTAAAGAGGGTATTTTCATTTCTCAGAGAAAATACACTCTTGACCTACTAGAAGAAACATGAAAATTGGGGTGCAAACCAATAGGAACTCCACTCGAGAAGAATTGGAAGAGCAAGATTAAAGATGGTGAGCCCTCGATAGATGTAGAAATATACCAACGCCTAGTTGGTAGATTGATTTACTTGTTTCTTACACGGCCTGGCATTGCCTATACTGTGAGTGTGGTGAGCCAATATATGCATTCACATACTCAGAGACATTTAGAAGCTGTAAATCACATTTTGATGTATTTAAAAGGAACTCCAGGAAGAGGACTAATGTTTCTGAAAAGTGAGAACAGAAATATAGAAGGATATGTTGATGCAGACTGGGCTGGAAGTGAAGATTGTAAGTCAACTTCAGGATATTGCACCAAACTGTGGGGTAACTTGGTTACGTGGAGGAGTAAGAAACAAACAGTTGTGGCAATGAGTAGTGCTGAAACAGAACTTCAAGCAATTGCACAGGGAATTTGTGAGGTTATATGGCTGGAAAGGTTAATGCAAGACTTGCAAATCAAAGTTTGCTCTTCCACTAAGTTGCATAGTGACAACAAATCTGCCATCAGCATTGTAATCAATCTAGTCCAACATGATAGAATGAAACATGTTACACTTGATCGAAGCTTTATCAAGAACGAAATCGAAGAAGGAGGTATCAACTTGTGCCACATCTCTACTCATGCACAAGAAGCAAATATCTTGACCAAAAGTCTACCGAAGCCAATCCATGAAAGTCTTCTCCGCAAGCTGGGAATGTGAAATATCTATTCCTAAGCTTGAGAGGGGAGTGTTGGAAATTTAGTCAAATAATTGTAAATATTCAATTGTATTTTTTCCTTTATTAGTTGATTTAGTCAAAATAGGAAAGTATAAATTAGGGAGATATTGTAGGATTGGTTTGCTTAATTTAGAGATTCTCTGTATCTTATTTTCCTTTTTGGTTGCCGTCTCTGAGTGTATATATTCTGACAAGTTAATGAGAAGTCTTAAGCAAGAATTATTCACTTCCTTGTATTCTTGTTTCAAAATACACTCGCTCGAGCGTGTTTTTTAGCAAGTATTTAATCCGCGATTTTTTTTATCTATCTAGTTGTGTATACCAGATTTACAACATACGTTCTCAATTGGAAAATTGATTTGCAAGAATTCCATTGTAGAAGTGGGGATCACGATGAGAATGTTTCGAGTTTGTGTCGCCATCGTCTTTTTGTCATGTAGCTACGATATTCTACTTTTCAGTGATTATTTTATTCCATTATTGAAATTAATAAATAGTTTAAAGCATAGTTATTAGATCCGACTCGGACATCGACCCGGACAAGGTATTGGGTCTTAGGTTACTGGTCGGACCGATGGGTCATTGCATAAAAATCTATAAAAAAAAATTAGAGTATATAAATTTTTTTAGGAAAAATTATGTATTTTTTAAAATTATTTTTCAATAATTATTTAGGTCTATAAAATAAATAAATGTTTGACCAATTTTTTTTTTATAAAAATACATTTAGAAAACATATAAAGATAAATTGGATATATATTACTTACTGCATATAATAAACATTGAAGTACTCTATAGCTCTAATGGTGATGATGTAATTATTTTACTTAGATGTCCAATGTTCAACCAATATTTTAAAATGCAATTTTGAAAACCGGACAACTGACCGAGTTAACTCGGTCAAAATCGCATAGTTTTGACCGAGTCATGTGCATCCATATTAAATTAATCTACTTGGCCCGAACAAGGGCCCGGGTAACTGGTTTCCAGCCTAACCGGTCGGTCCGTGCCGGGTTTTATAACTATGGTTTAAAGATCTCCTTGAGGGATACAATACGCCTAAAGAGAGAATTTTGGAAAAACGATCGACAACGTCTTTACTGTCTCTTTCACCCTTTTCTCCATTCGAGTTCACCTAGCCATGTTAATGAGCCGAGTTGAGCCACAAGCTGAAAGTCAAAGCTTGGGCTCGGCTCCAGTTATACAGGTCCGAGATTTTTTGGCTTGCTCGGCTAAAAAAAATTAGGTTCGGCTCGAGCTTTTGGCTTAACGGGCCGAGCCGACTCATTTTTTTAAATTCGTTATAAATCTATAATTTTTTATAATGTATTTAAAACTTGTGTAATTTATATGTATTATAAATAATAACTAAATGTTAATATATAAAAAATATATCTAAACTTTAAAAAAATATAATAATGTTCACGGGCCAGCTCGGCTTGGCCAACGCCCAAAAATGGGGCTCAGCCCGAGCCTCGGCTCGACCCCATCGAGCCACAAGTCGGCACGGCTCGGGCTTTCTCCGGGCTACCCGAGTCGCCGAGCCTTTTTTACGTCGCTAAGGTCACCTAGTTCTAAAGCTTCATTTATTTTTTTTTGAGAAAATGAAAGTCTCGGCCAACTTTTTGGTACCGGCAAAATTATTTTATTAGAAGAGTTTGTAACAAACAACAGCATAGCCTTTTTCATAAAATTAAGCTTCTATTTGGTAGATTTTTTCAGAAAGTAGTTTTTGAAAAATATGTGATTAAAAAGTAGAAAAAAATATGTATCAATGAAAAAATTATTTTATTGAGATAATGTACAATTAAGAATGAGTTTAAGAAAAAATGCGTTGAGGGGCAAATAGATGGTGTTGGCGACAATGGATAATTATTAGTGTGGCTGAAATGGTTGTTGTATATTGAACAAACAAAAAACAAAGTTTAATTCGCAAGAGTGTGACTAAACAATAATATGGTGATTGAAAATGTTGTTTGAAAACTATAAATGAAAACAAAGGGCAGTCAAGAAATAAAGAAGAAGATGAACAACTCAAAGCAAGTGATTTTCGCTATTCCCTTAAGATAAAATTGCCCCGCAACGGTGCTCATGGTCACAGTTTACGACACTTGTCTCTTAAGATACAACGGATTCAATTTTCGGTAGAAGCACTATAAACCACAAGTTACGGTGAACTTTCGACGGAGTTTCTGTCTACAAAGAAGAAAACGTTTTAAATGAATTTGGAGGTGATTTTCAAGAGTTTTTATGCAATGCTCAATGCAAATATAGTATGAGATGCCTAATGGACGTCTAAGGGGTCCTATATATAGAGGATGAGAGGTTGTGAATGAAGTGTGACGCTCCAAACTTAGCAATTCTTGCTAAAGGTCGCACCAGCCATCGCCTCGCTCGAGCAATAAAAACAGTGACTTTATCACTAACATGTCGCTCGAACGACAGTCCAGCGACGCACTTAGGCAAATATCCGGCAGTTTCCTCTATTTTCTTCCCAACTTTGAACCACAATTTCTCATTCATCCAGAATTGATTTTGAGATTCCAAATATATCACGACGATCTACTCGACGAGTAGAACAAGTTGATCTATTTACATTTGTAATTTGACTATCGGATCAAGTCCGAATATTTGGCCAAAGTTGACACGAAAGTTAAATTTCCAAGTTTTTTTCTTTTTTTGACATTTAACCAAATTTTCAATCTCCTAAACCAATTTCCAACAAATAATTTAGTGGACCAACTTGTTTCCATTTTTCAAATTCTTGCTCATTGCCCCTCACCGTTGTGGTTTCAAATCACAAAATACCCATCAACCCGTGTTGGGATTTCAAATCTGATAATAACGTATCAACTCACGAACAAAACAAATTAGAAAAAGAACAGTGAAAATTAGAAGAAAATTCGAGGGGAAAAAAAAATCCTTCCAAAACAAACGATATATTGTAGAGTAATTCATCAATTATTCTTTTGTTGTGTAAATATAAATACAGAACAATCTAACATGTTTTCCTTAGATTAAACTTTAAAGGAGCACTAGGTGTAAATAAAAAATAAATTAAATACAACTAATAATTAGGCGGGTGACAAATTCTTGGCAAAAAATCATGCATCTCATCCCTTCTCCCTCCAGGCTCCAAACAGAGAGCTCGTTTGGCTTAGCATAACTAAAAACCTTTACGTCTGAGTTGTGCTTATTGTTTCGTTATATGAATGCTGGAAAATTATTTATTGCATTTTTTGCAGGGAAAATGACACTGATGACGTCACAATTAAAATACTTTATTGTGGAGTTTGCCACTCCGACTTGCACAATGTGAAGAATGAATGGGGTTTTACAAATTACCCCATTGTTCCTGGGTATGATTTTGATCTCGTATGGACGTCTAATACCTGACTTGGTGATTTAGTATGTGAAGGTTAACTTAGAGCCCGTTTGGTACGGATTAAAATCCAATTAAAATTGAAAATATGGCCGTTATTGGGTCCCACTCATCTAATAAAAGTCAACAATAACGGCTAGTTTTTCAATTTTAATCCGATTTTAATCCCTATCAAACGGGCCCTTAATANCGGATTAAAATCCAATTAAAATTGAAAATATAACCGTTATTGGGTTCTACTCGTCTAATAAAAGTCAACAATAACGGTTAGTTTTTCAATTTTAATTCGATTTTAATCTCTAGTTTTTCAATTTTAATCCGATTTTAATCTCTCCCAAACAGGCTCTTGATAATTTCAACCTTTTGTTCTCCATAGTTGCTGGAGTGAAATACAATTATTTCTGTTTCTTTAATCATGCAGTTAGTGGCTTTTATAGTTTCTCATCTGAACCTTTATGATCAAATTGAGTGTGAGTTATTTTGGATGAATTTACAACCTAAAATATTACTGAGTGTGGAATTTCAGTTTAGTTGACTCTTTCTTTTGGAGTTGGGATGATTTATCTATAGCATCTTGACTGCGTAAGGGCCGACGCTAAGCAGTAAGCATAAGCATAAATTTTTAACCAGAAAACTTCATGTCTTTTCACTATTGAAATAAGCCCCATAAGATAAAAAAATAAATCCCAAATTTACAAAAGGCAGAGTATTGAAATTTGGACATCATCATGTTCTGCAGGTTGCATTTTCCATTTTTCTGAAAAATACATCGAAAGAGTTGTATTGCTAGCAACAAAAGAAAGCTAATCATCAGACCATGAGATGACATGCCTTCTTTAAGCTAAACATTCAAATTTAGGCTCTTGTGGGGGTGTGGAAAGCAGAATGGGTAAGGTTTGTTGTTTTCTTTTCTTTTTCCTTTGGGAAGGGGTGTAATAGCTAAAATCAAGTAATAACAGTCATATTTTGATAATATTCATCATTGTGATCCCCAAAGTGACATTTGTGTACATACAAGTTTACATTCCTAGTTCCATGTTGAGATAATTTTCAATTTGTTATTTTACCAAGTTCTCACACTTGTTAAAGGAATTTTACAGATTGATATAAATTTTAGTTCCTAGTGTTTTGAATAATTTAGACATTGATTTGTGATATTCAGCATATTGAAATTCACTCTAGACCAAGCTTATATTGATAAGTGTTGTAAAAACGTACTTGTACAGACATGAAATCGTTGGTCTTGTTACAAAAACTGGAAGGATGTTCAGAAGTTCGAGGCTGGTGACCGAGTTGGAGTTGGAGTGATGGTTGGCTCTTGTAAGATGTGTGACATCTGCCAACAAGACATGGAGAGTTACTGTCCCAAAGTGATATTTACTTACAACTCCAGGGATCAAGACGGCACAAAAACATATGGTGGTTATTCCGATATAGTTGTTGTTGACCAGCGATTTGTGCTTCGCATTCCTGATAACTTATCATCAGAAGCATGTGCACCCTTTACTGTGTGCTGGGATCACCGTCTACAGTCCAATGAAATACTATGGGATGACTGAACCTGGAAAACATTTGGGCGTGGCAGGACTTGGGGGACTTGGTCATGTTGCTGTGAAGTTTGGGAAGGCCTTTGGGCTGAAAGTTACTGTCATCAGCACCTCTCCAAAGAAAGGATCTGAGGCTATCAACAAGCTTGGTGCTGATTCTTTCCTTGTTAGTGCTGATCTTGCCCAGTTGAAGGTAAGTAAAAATTAGCCTGTATTGATTAGCAAAACTTTCGCCAGCTTTAATTTTTGGAGGGGTATAGTAGTAAACTAAAAGTATTTTGGTTATTTGAGTTTTAGGTCACAATAAACTTGGAAATAAAAAAGAATAGTAACCCAAAAGAACAATATTGGAGTGACATAAAATTATTTTATTTATTGGGATTCTTCGTTGCAGACTGCTATGGGAACCATGGATTTCATCATTGATACCATTTCTGCAGTTCGTCCCTTGGCCCCATTGCTTGGTCTCTTGAAGATGAATGGAAAACTGGTTACTGTTGGCCTGCCTGATAAGCCCTTAGAGCTACCTATTTTCCCTCTAGTGTTCGGTAAGAAAGATAGCTAATTTAAGCCTTCTTATACACCAAGTAAACAATGATTTGGTGAATAGTATTCCCTTTCTGCATCGTTTTTCCAAGTCCATTACCCTCTAAAATGATATACATATATTGTTTTAATAGCTTTCAGATGCAGTAATTCAATACAATATTAGATAAGACAGAGGTTTTAAGTTCAAGTCTTGCTGTCACCCATTTAAAGAAATTACGCATTTCCCAGGCTTTTGAAAATGAGACCACGGGCTTATCATAGGTAGACAATATCCTCAAGTAGGTTTGAGCAAGCATTCTATACCTTTGACAGAGACTCAACTCTTTAACCAAATTTTAGGTAAAAGATTTGGCTACTCCGATGAACACGGAACCACAATAACAATAATAAGTTGGACTGTCATTAGTAACTAACCTTTTATCTTTTGGAATATTAAAGTAATTTCAGTCATCTTACAATTATTATTCTAACTTTAATAATAATATCATTGTTAATGTATTGAAGTTCAATTTTATGGATATGAAAAAAATATATATAAATATATCGTTATTAAATACATTTTTAACGACATATATTTCATCATTGTTCTATGTTTTTTAATGATGAAACGAATACAATTTTTTTTGTTGCTACTAAAATTTTTAATGACCAAGTGTTTCTCCATAAAGAAAAAAAGGGGACAAAATCATCAATGAGAAAATGTTAGGCCCTGTTTATTTTCCATCGTTTTGGCATGTTTGAACAACCAAATTTTTTAGGAAAAAGTTTTTCCAAGCATTGGTTCCACGCGTCTATTTTCCCTGGTTTTGGGGAATTGCTTTTCTCACCAGGTTTTTTATTTTTATTTTTATTTTTACTTTTTGGTAATTGAAATAAATTTCATAACTAATTATAAAAAAAAAATCACTTTAATAGATAATTTTCATGTAAAACGAAGTCAAACGAACACTAAACTTTGATGAAAAAATTGTGAAAAATAGTTTTCGAGCAAATTTTTTTTTTCAACTTTTTGGCATAGTAACGAATTTCATAACCAATTGTAAAAAAAAAAAAATAATCACTTTAATGGACAATTTTCATGTAAAATAAAGTCAAACGTAAACAAAAAAAATCCAAAAATTTAAAATTTTTCGGATGGAAAATTATACCAATCAAACACACTTAATTAACAATTCCCATGAAAATAAGTTCTAGACAATTATTTTCTCTGAAATTCATTTTCTTTCCACCCATTTTTCACTTTTGCAATCAAACAGAACCTTATATTAAGACAAAATATGTCATTGTTGAAAACATTTTCTTTTTCGAATGTTCCTATTATAACAATGATGTCTTTTTTTTATTTTATTTGCACTCTATCTAGTCTTTCCAATATGCTGCAATCAATCCCCCTTAAATTAGTTAATTATTCCTTCTTTAATTTCCTACTTGACAGTATTCATTTGTTAATATCTTTAAATACAAAATATAATGAGGCAAAAGTGTTTTGACTATAAAATGACAAGAAAATTATGTGTGTAGACATAATTTCTACCTTACTTCCATAGACATTTCTCAAGGAAAAGCTAGATGAGGATTCATTATCAATTTGCAATTTGGAGCATAGCCTTTTCATTTTGTACTTGGCTTGCCAGGGGATGGTCAAAAAATCTAACTCATGGCTTTATAGAACTCCCATTTAACATATCCTTTTATCACATTCAAAAACCTTATGACTTGCCTGTTGAGCAAAGGTACAGCTTCATCAATGGAGTTCATAAATTATGGGTCTTCTCTACTGATAAACCTTTATATCAAAATAGTCCTACCAAGCCTCGCTCTGAGATAAGTATAAGTGTAATACTCTCTCTCTCTCTCTCTCTCTCTCTCATTTAAATGTATGTGCGTGCTTGTTGAGGTAGAAGAGTCATAGAAATTATATGCACAACCATATGAGAACTATCTTGTCTAAAAGTTTATGTAAGATATGAAACAAACTTATTTCGATTATCTTCAACATGCTCTCTTCACATGTAAGTCACATATCATGTTGAACCACGTCATCCAAAAGTACTTTAGATTTTTAGAAATCATGAAGAAAATTATGTATTTCATATGATCTTCAACACCTTCTTCTTCTTTATAGGGATACACCTACTCCTCGGGTGTATGGCAATTCGAAGCGTATGGATATGTACCATGTGGAACTTCGATCGTGTCCATCATGCAAGTTTTCGGAGCAACCTTACCTCATCACACATCCTTTATCCTCGGAGTTGACAATAATGGCTCGCTCACATACTTCAAGGCGCCCGTCATTTACCCAAAAGCATATGATAAATGGTTCAGGCTGAATGTAATCCACGAAGTGGAGACCAGGAAAATAAAGGTTTACATTAATGGAATCTTCAGATATGAAACTCTTGATCGAGGAGGGACTTCTCATTATTTCAAGTGTGGAGTTTATGCAGGGGCTAATGCTTCATACTATATGGAGTCTCGTTGGAAGGGGATTCGAGTTTTTAAGAAATGTGATTGAGAATTAATTATATCCTTCTCTTCGAGTAATTTGTAGTCGAATAAAATTGCCATATATACATTCTTGAATATTCGTAGAAAACTTGTCAACTGATTATTCGCAATGCATCCATGGATTAAGCAACTCAAAGAGATGTAACAACTTAAAAATACTACCAAACAAGCACTGATGTCCTAGCATTTATCAGATGAATTTGATTGTGTATGCTAGTATTGAGGAAAAAAATTGCAATTTTTTTTTCTTTAGCAATGCCGAGTCATTATCAAAACTGCATGCTGTATATCCTCTTTGTATATGTCTAGCTTTTGTGGGTTGTAATGTTAGCAATAGAACAAAGTCTACATAGAAATGAAACAAGAAAAGATCGAGTACATAATACAACCAGATACCTGAGGAGGCGTAGGAGGATCTGAAAATGTTGGTCACACCGATGACGGAGAGGGAGAGCAGTGAGAGGCGGAGAGGGATGAGTGAGACGGAGGCGTGAGAAGATACGTGAATTTAGGGATTTAAAATGGGGGGTGGGGTGGGGTGGGGTATAAATTAATTTTTATAATATTATTATTAATATTTAATTAAAGATAAAAAATCTGTATCTATATATTAAAATATCTGATTTTAGAAAAAATAAACATCAAATCTGATTTTAGAATTTAAGTTTTGAAAGATAGGGAAATTGGTAATTTTCACTATTAAGAATATAGTTTTTACACTTATAATCAACTCTTTCTTTCTATCTCTATCCTATGTGGGACAAATAACATCCAAAAAACCCATTATTTCTATACAAACTCTCCAACAATTCCATTACTGAATAATGAAATCTCTACTCTGTCACAGGCCCTACTCATATCGAGTTTAAGAGNAACTCTTTCTTTCTATCTCTATCCTATGTGGGACAAACAACATCCAAAAAACCCATTATTTCTATACAAACTCTCCAACAATTCCATTACTGAATAATGAAATCTCTACTCTATCACAGGCCCTACTCATATGGAGTTTAAGAGCCATAAAATCCTTCCTTCCGTTGCACTGTTTGCCCATCGAGTGGAGTAGTTCAAATGCAGCTTTCACAATGATGTCATGATATTTTGATTTCAGTTGTCTTACAATTATTGTTAATGTATCGTTAAAGTGTTGTAGTTCAATTAATGTCATCTAATTACTGACTTAATGTCTAGCGTTTTTAAGGACCAAACTATCTATTTCTACAGTAAAAAGAATTCAATTGTTAGCAGTAGTTTAAACAATAAATTGAAGTGTCTAAAAACCAAAATAGGATTATTTTTTTTTTGGTCACAATGTGTTTTTAATGAACTAACATAATATGACGTTAAATATATTTCACCACTGTTTTGTATTTTGAAATAATGAAAGATTATAAATATTTTGTTGTCGCTACAATTTTAAATGACCAAATGTTTGTTGGTAATAATAAACCGGACAATAATCTGA
>CAIGRQ010310294.1:0-12786 GCA_903798375.1 Fraxinus sp. D2006-0159
CAACATCCAAATACCAAAAACCAACTGCTGAAAATCAAGGAAAGCGACTGGAGTTCTAGTCTGTGAAGAACGTGTTGTTCTTCTTGATCTATAGGAGATAAATGATTCTACCAAGGTAGGGATTGCTGCAGGAGCGTTGGTTATTGCAGCTAGAATTGGTACAGGGGAGCACATAATTCAGGAGAGCTATTGAAACTGCAATCAGGAGATCAGATAGTTTGTGTCGTCTTCTAGTCTGATAGACTGTAAGTGTTGAATCGTTTATAGTGGATTGAATGACAAAGTATCCGGAGTTTTTCCTAGTTGGGTTTCTCCGTGAACAATTCTTGTTTTCTTTACTGCTTTATGTTTTACTGTTTATTACGTTAGGAAATTTGGATTAATTGATTAACCATTTAGAGATAATTAACTTGTGACTTGTAGCATGTTAATTAGTATTTAATTCCGCATTAAATACCTATTCACCCCCTCTAGGTATTAATAGGGTCAAACTCGCGTTTTTCAATGCTGAAACAAAAATTTATCCACCGCTAACTTCAAACTCAAGAATGCTCCCATGCCACGCTCCTTTTATTCAATTCCTCGTCAAAATTCAAATTTAATATTAGACTTTGATGCATAATAAATAATTTGAGATAAGTACGAAATTTATGAGATTATGACCAAACTTTTTTTATTGTAGAATTGAAACCCCGTATGTGATTTTTTATGATAGACAAAGCTCTATCACGAATTAATTAATGGGACCTTTCTTCCAAGTTTAGTCAATCAAATAATGAATCCAAAACCTTAATGCTGATCCACATATTCGGTGGCATTTCATGAGGATTGGAAAGGTGAACAACCTCCTCCCGTATCATTAGAACAAAAAAATGGAAAATGATTTTTGTTTTCTAAAGAAATGTGAAATTCAATTAAAAAGGTCAAAGTCTTGCTATGTGGTCGGATTTAGCTTCATTGTTCATTTCGACTGATTCTTTAGTTGAAGCTACTGATAACCTAAATTAAAGAACGCATGGAAAGTTATTGGCAGTTTTGAAATGAAAATCGTACCAAAATCTTAGACTTAAAAATATTTAATAAGATTATTACATTACGTTTTCTATGAATCCTTTATGCATCACTCAACCCCGTTTTACGTTGGTGACTCTTTACCACAGTGCTCGAAAGCCCCTCCATTTTTTAGCCTTTTGGAATCAGTGGAAATAATAATTCCATCACTAGCTCGTTCAAACTCTTTTCCCATCTAAAACCCTCGAGGGTATCGTATTGAAGCTGCCAAAAACTAGGCATTCATTTTTATTTTTTTTTAAAGAATTTCATCGCATTTCACGCTTTGATATGTGCTATTATTACGTGTTTGATGTACAATATCGAACGTAACTTTAATATTGTTTATATTATTTCCTTATCAAACATTGAAGAAGCTACTGCAATCATTTGGTTGGAGACACAAAATCTCAATTATCAACATATATGTTGTACTATAAATGGATAGCCACGATTTGAAGACAGAATTACAATCATTTGGTCGAATGATCAACACCCAAAATGATAAATTAAGTTTAATCAAACCAGACCAAATGTGAATTCAAACGTTAATTATTGGATGTGTTATTTGTAATAATTTGATTGGTTCGAACAAGCCAGATTGCAAGATTTTAAGATTGATTAATTTGAAATTGAACAACCGCCCCTTTTATGGATTGATGACAATGCAATTAATTTGAGTAGAAACTTGATAATCACCTGAGAAGAAAACATTTTTAGCCACAAGTTCTAATATTTAACAAGAATTTTGTACGTGAAGTCAAACATTTATATGGGTATCGATAGGACCGACCAGACCATAAACATCTTTTCATGCTTAAGGAAAAAAAAATAAAAAATACTAGTGTAAATTTTCCGATTTTAGCGTTACGTGTTCTATTTCTTCAAGTAAAATTGTTGATTATTCAGATTATACATTGTTAAGTTATGAAACTTAATTATTGCCGTTGTGCAAAATTCGTATGCTGATTGATTTTTGGGATAAGATCGCCGTGGGGTTGAAAGAGGGGCGGGTGTGGGGATGGAGCCTCGGACCAGAATTTCATTTAAGAATAATTTAGGAACTTCGCACTTGTAATTTCATTTTTGCTCTAATTTATCTTATAAATAAGGAGTCATCTTTTATGATTTTTTATCATCATCAAAGAGAGAGTGAGATTAGAGAAAATACCCGTGTGCGAATCTTCTCTTAGAAATTTCTTTTCAATATAGTGAATTACTGCAACGGTAGATTGGACGTAGTCTCACATCGAGGCAAATCTTTATAAGTTTTGCGTGATTTTGTTTATCTATTTCTTTACTGTGATTTTATTATTCTTGGTAGTATAGAATTATAAGGTTTCTAATTCTCAACATAAATTATTTGTGTAAATTCATATAAATTAATTTACGATTAATTAAATCAAGAGTTTTGAAACTGAATTAAAATTTAGTTCTGTAGTTGAAATAATAACAATCACATATTAAACTTTTGATGCAATTATTTATTGTGGGAGACATTTTTGATTGGCAATTTCATTATTATTTTGTATTATGTTGAGAAAAATAATGTAGCTAATTAAAAACACTCATTGACAATTATTACATATTTTTTATTTATATATTTCATGGGATCAAGTACTCTTTTTTTTTTTTTCTTTAAATAATTTCTCCAAAACTAAAGATTGTAACATATATTTTTCGTTCTATACCATGTTTTAGACATTTTTTTTATTTTAATATGATTACATTACCTTTTTGAATTGAAGTTAGTTTCTTTTAAGTTCATGATTGCATCAACAAAAATTCAAATCTTAAACAGTCTCTCAAAAAAAATAAAAATTATAAATAAATATCCGATTTTGATAGACGATGAACATCAACTCTATGGGGAAAGATGATACTTCGGATGAAAACTTGGACGATCAAATCTTGCAATTGTGATTATGTGATTCCAATAGGTTGTACTGTATGTTTTCGCCATTTCAAAAATAAAAGGCTTGAGCCCTACACAAATAACATCTCGAGTCAAAAAATGAGAAACTAATAATTTTCACCCTATATTTTCAAACTTGAAACAAGAAAATAACTATTCATCTGATATACAGTACAAAACTACATAATTGAAAAAAAATAATAATTAATTTCTTATTGTGTATATAATGAGACATACCTAGGCAGATACGAGTGATAATAGCTTGATCCGTGAAAAGGATATATGTATCTTCTCGGGTAATGATATGGTAAAGTCCGTGGATACCCATACGGGTCATCAATTGCTCCATAATTGTACTGACCACAGTAACCTCTAGGTCCTGTACATAATTCCGGGTGTTTCAGCTTGACCCATTTCAACTCTGCATGGTACCCGGTCCATGCCAATGCCCGCATAAGTATGTTCGGGTCGACCAACCCGGAAACTCTTGCAGTTCCTTCTTCAGCATCTATGGTGACAGAATATACCCCTACCAATAAATTAAATATATTCAAAAAAATTAATTCGATATTTTGGTACGTTGAACTAAATGAAATTCGACAAAGTAACGAATAAATAATTTACATTTCTATTTTATTTTAATACAGTGGTGAATATTACTGCAAATCGAATTCAAAACTTCCATCATTTTCATTTTACATGCTTGACAATGGACATTAACCTTCAAAACACAACCCTAAAAATAATAATAATAATAAAAAAAAATCAGAATTTATCCTCAAAAAATAGAGAAACTGATAATCTGGGTTAACCGCATCGGCGTAAGGCTCCATTTCTTGAATTCTACTGCAAAGTTAGGAAAAATACAAGATTTTTGATAAGGTTTTGTGCTCCAAATGCAGATCTTTTATAAGCCTTTTGTCGTTAAAACTAGAAGTAAATCGGGTTTTGATATGGATACAACTATTACCATTTAGGAAAGTTAAATCAATGCAAGAGAGAGAGACAATTTTTACAAGTTTCAGAGTATTTATTTGCTTTATTTACATCAATTCATTTCTACGTTTGTATTAATTTACCAAGGTTATTCTGTCTTTTCGAGTTTATACTAAGATATGGCAACTTCAAGAAACACATGCGAGATATATGTCACAAGTCCGGTAGAAAAGTGGGGTGGATCACAATGTCTATCACATCTCTTCCCGACTTTATAAAAGATTCAAATAGTGTGTAGTTGTAACCCTAAGAATTTTGTTCAATTGGTTAGGTCTTGAGTTTGCTTCTCAATGGTCACCAGTTCGAATCCCCTCAAGTCTATTGAGGTGAGTATTTGGTCATAAACTTTAGGATCTTGTGGAATTAGTCGAGGTGCGTGTAAACTGACTCGAATATCCACGATTATTAAAAAAAAAATTAGTGTGTAGTTGTGCTAAATTTAGGGATCATAAAATTTCCCGTTCCTATGCTGCTTCATTTCATATCGCATCACACCGTCTCAAAAAATATTTTATTTTATTTTTTAAATAAATAAATAGGGATTTTTAAATCCACGCCCGGCCACGCATCAGTGGCGGACCCACAGTGGGTCCTAGTAGGTCACGTTTTGTGCAATGGAATTACATGAAGAAATTAAATGAGTCGTGCTACTTGTACATTATGGCATCCATAGTATTATCCAAATTAAATAGTCAAATCTACATTTTTATATTGGGGATAGACTTGAGATCCTAACACACAGAAACACGAGATAATTATTCTGAATCATAACAAATATTTTCATTTTAATATAATTTTATTAATTTATTTATAGGTGATTTGAAAAATAATATTCATTTAACAAATTAGCACTTCTACTTGAGCATTATAAAATTTTCGTTTTAATATGTATTTTTTAATATTCTTCAAATATATACTGCTACGCGGGAAGTAACTTTAGCAAATTAACACCTAACGTCTAAAAGGGCGTATAACAGAAATAAAAATGTAAAAAAAGAAAAGGAGAAAGAAACATGATAAAACAATTAAACGATCCTATCATAACCATTTTACAAAACCCATAATTTGTAACTTCCAATTTCAAAAATAAGATTGAAAAGTTTTTTGTACAAAAATCAGGTGATAGTTCAATTTTTTAATATTAAATATTATAAAATTAAATTAATCTACATACCCACCCCATCCTATTTCACTTCCTAATTCATTTTCTTCTTCCTTATCTTTTCGTCATTGGCGCTGACGCTCATAACGCGGAGCGTCATTGCTGCTGCACTGTGAGCAAGTGTGGCAACAATCTGAGCGTCGTGCTTAGCAGCTGTATGCAGCACTCAGATCTGATTCTGCAATAGCGATCGCCTCGCTGCACAACGATCAGGGGCACTCAAATATGACGATGTAGTGGCAAACACTACGCTAAAGCAACGATCACATTATTGTTCTGGTGCTCAGATAGTTACGATAAAGGCACTCGTTGTTTCTTCCTATTTCAATCTGCTGCTTTGCCCGTATTTTAGAGTGATTTTTATTGGTTGTTGATAGTGTTTTGCAAGTGGTGGTGGTGGTGGTGAATTAGTGTGGCGGTTATGGTTGTGGTGCTGATGTTGGTGGTTACAAATGGTGAGGTGGTAGTGTTGGCGGGGCGGCGGTAGTGAAGAGGCTCGATGTTCTATTAGAAATGGGGTTGGATGTGATGAAGAGTGTTTGTAACTAATTATCGGGCGGACCAAAAAATTACTTAATTTTTGACCAATAAATAATATGTGATCGATAAAATAAATAACTTGTAATCAATAAATAATATGCGACATAATAAAATTTGAAATTGTGGTTAAATTTGTAATTGTGACTCACAATTAATTAAATTATGACAAATAAATAAGTTTTGACATATAAAATTTGTGATTTGTAATCCAGAAATAAGTCGTGATCAATAAATTGTTTAAATTGTCATAAAAAAATAATATGTAACCAATAAAATAGATAATTGTGATCAATAAATAACATGTGATCTAGAAAATGTGAAATTGTGACTAAATGTGTAATCGTGACTCGCAATTTATTAAGTTGTGATCAATAAATTTGATAATTTGTGACCGTAAAATAAGTTAGGACCTAAAAAATTGTAATTTGTGATTGAAAAATAATGCATGATCAATTAATTTGATAATTTATGATCGTTAAATAAATAGTGACCGGTTTGATTTATAATACTGATCGAAAATAATTCGTGACCAATTAATTTGATAATTTGTGATTGATAAATAAGTTGTGACCTATATATGTAGTCGATAAATAAGTTATGACCTATATATATTATTTTTGAAAATTGTATTTTGCAACCGCCCTATATATGTAATGTTCCAAAAAAATAAGTATATTATTTTATGAATAATGATATCTAACATCAGTCTATGTGATCACACTTAATAGATCTAATTTAATGAATTATTTAACTTTGCATTTAAATAAATTTATTATTTAATCATTTAACGTCTCTTAAACTAGTGCTATGCATCCATGAGATTGAATAACATTACTTTATTCTATTGATACATTCCAAAAACTTACAAATCCACATCCCTAGCTAACTCCAAGTAAAATTTTCTTTTATACTCCCCGAGCAAAATAAATACTCTCTGGATGTAGTTAGACACAAAGTCAATGTCGGATCTGGATATTGGTTCCTAAAATTTATGAATAATGCACGAGATATTGTGTCTAGATTCTTGTGATAAGGAATTTGCATAGTTTCGATCTAAGTGAGGTAGTATTTTAGAGGATAATTAGCACAAAACATTTTCATCGTTTGTACTCATTATTCAAATCATCCCTGTCATTTCAAACTTGACATTTGTACCCATTATTTCATCATTTTCTTGTGGAGTTAATATTTTCCATATCATTCCGTCAATTTCTTCCATCAAATATGAATAATTAGAGCTAAACATCTTATCGTTTACCTTTATTGCACAAATCATCTTTATTATTTTAATTTTGACATTTGTACCATCGGACTAACATTTCTTTGCACAAAATATCCTTATTGTCTATTTTCTCCATCATATAACAAGTAAAACACCAATAGAAGCAAAAATAGCAAACTAAATGCAGCTTGTACTTGCTCTGACCTCCAAGTAGTTTCGGCAGAGGATTATTGTTGAAGTACATAAAACCTTTGATAATTCTCAGATGGAAACAACCATTTGTACAGAAGATTTTCTTACGTAAAATTTACAGATAGACACAATGGCGGGGCAAATTTGTGCATATTATGACATTTTTTTATTGATGCGGGACCTACCAACGTGTGTGTAGGTAAGTTTTCTGTAAAAATATCTTCTGTACACCAAACATTGCTCTTCTCATATTCCTCAATGTCAGATAGAGGACCAAAATTCACTTATTATAGTAACAAAAATAATACCCAAAAGTTGAAAGGAGAAACATAAAAGAAACTGCAAAGGGAAAGGACTTCCAAAACTTATGTTGCTAGTTATTGGAAAAATTCTACTGAAGGCGCCTCCTCTCAAACTGGGACTCGTGACAATGCGGATCGAGCCAATCTCTAGAACTCTTTGAAGTGTTGAAGGACATTTTTTCACCACCCACAAGCTCTCTCAAGTTATCAACCTTATTTTCCCGCCCAGTTCCAATGTATTGCCTATCAGCTTCCTTGAGTTTCTGTTTGAATCTCTGCTTGCGGCTAGAAGAATTCAGCTCTAGCAGCTTCGATTGTGACGGTGGGGCTCCGTGAGGTCCGAGATATATCTTCTCTTCTTTACTAACCTGCCAAACGTGATTCATAAACAGATTGATGTACTTCATTAGTCTGTTCAATACCCACATTTTTGTTTCTTGTGCCGCTGAATAAAAAAAACTAGGCAGCTTTACCTGAACTGTGGACAGTTTAGAATCTTCTACTTTTGGAGAGTCAGTTTGATTGAGGTCTTGATCTCCAATGCCCAAGCTCGGAATCACATATCCATCAGTGTCTAGCAAAACACAGTAAAGAAAACCAGGTCATTATAATGAATTTTCGATTATGCGATTGCCTGGAGATTTAAATCAACTGCATTAACAGCATGCACCACCTCCTCCGAACAAAAGACAAGGTATTAATCTAGTTGTTAAACTGTCAAGCATCATAAACATGAATTGTTTTCATTTCAACTAAATAAAAGGAAAAAAATTGGTAATCGGTAAACCTAAGTTGGATGAGACTTTGAAAGGTCGATCAATTTGCACTAAATCAAACTACACATGATTGCCTCAGAGCTGACTACAATGATTAATGAGCATCCAAAACTCCATGTACATAACCCAGCAGTGGAACAAATGTTGCACACTAGCAGCCGTGGGCAGAGTAACATCAAATCACAGTATTCTAGCCCATATAACGCCTCAATAGGCTCAACAAAGGGTCTGACTTAGATTTGCTGTGAATTACTGCAACCCCGGAGGGATCATATAGACAGTAGTAGAGCACTTTGTGATGCAGAGGTTCACCATGAAGGTGCAACTCAAATCTATAATTACTTTGTACTTTCGAAAATTAAATAGGAACTGGAAGGGTTTTAGAAAAACATGATTTATATAAAACACATTGATTATTATTTCTCTTGATAATTTCGAATGTCTTACAAAGAGGAAAAACTCTCCTTATATAGAGAAGAAGAACATTTAAAAGTACACACGAAACTTGCGCGTTTCCGACATAATGGACGTGTCATTATTTTACAGTACACATTTTATAACTCGTCTTATCTTTCCTTTTAGAAAAGAAAGATTCTTATCCTGACTATAATACAACGATACAACTAAAGCAACAAATTATTATACAAACGGACAAACAGACTTTAATAAAGCAGATCTTGCTTTAATAAAGTAGATATATTGAAATTTTTGTCTTGTCGTGATGTGTTGATATTCATAGAGTTTTCTGGTCGTGAGGGTAAACCATATTGATTTAACCAGGGTATATTGATATCTTGAGTTTCACTTGACCATTGATCCTGTGAGTCTTGAAAAATACTGATGGCCATCTTAATTATGGTTTATTAACCATGTTTATTCATACAATATTTTTCAATCATGTTGATTCATACAATATTTTTCTAGTTGATTTAACCAGTATTTTTCAACCATGTTGATTTGACCATGTTGATTCATAGACTCATAATATCTATGGTCAAGTGAAACTCAAGACATCAATATGGCTAAATCAACATGGTTTACCATCACGACCAGAAGACTATGAATCTCGACACATTGTGATAAGACAAAGACCGCAATATATCTACTTTATTAAAGCAAGATCTGCTTTATTAAAGTCTATTTCTCCGTCTGTATAATAATTTGTTGTTTTAGTTGTATCATCATACTATATGTCAAGATAAGAATCTTCCTTTTCTAAAGAAAAGATAAGGTGAGTCAGAAAATTTGTACTATATCTATTTAAATGACGCATGTCCCTTATGTCGGAAACGCGCGAGTCTCGTGTGTACTTTTAGATGCTCTTCTCCTCCATATAAGGAGAGTTTTTCTTCTTTGTAAGGCATTCAAAGTTATCAAGAGTTCGATAAATAATAATCAGTGTTTTTTATATACATCATTTTCTTCTAAAGCATTTTCAGTTCCTACTTAATTTCCGAAAGTAGGAAGTAATTATAGATTTGAGTGATATGGAATAAGATTTGAGTAGAAACATAAGTATGCTCTGTAGTTGCACCTTCATGGTGAACCTCTGCATCAAAGTGCTCTACTGACTATATGATCCGTTCGGGGCTACACTAATTCACAGCAAGTCCAAGAGTCAGGCCCTTTGTTGAGCCTATTGAGGCGTTGTATGGGCTAGAATATTGTGATTTGCTATAAATTTACTGTTAATCCGCCCATTTTGGTATCAGAGCCATGTTGCTATCTTACACATATCATGATAATTTATGTTAGCAAGTATTGGAAGAAATTAAGGAAGAACATCTTTAAAATTATGTCTTTTCTAGAAAACTCTAATCATTTTTCTTTGCCTAAATCGTCTTCTATGTCCTCTTCTTCTTCTACTTCCTTTAGAAAATCTGATGCCTCTAAAATGGAATATCTCTAAGAGTATCCTATCTTTCTGAATCTAGTAATAGGTTATGTTTTTCTTTTATATGTTTGACGTCAAAATCAAAGTCAAAGTTTAACCTAGTATTCAATAGGCCATATGGTGAAATTGAAAATATTAGTCGCTAATTCCTTCTTTCGATGTGATACTTGACATTTCTTCATGAATTTATATCCGGCATTATAGGACAATTGATTAGTAACAAAGTAAGGTTCATCACTTGCATAAATAGTTTTAATCCATACCCCTTCCACGTGGGAGAAACAAGGAACCATTTACCGATTTAATATTTTTTCCACAATACCGGATTACAAAACCATGTGAGTTTATTCATCATACCAGAAGGTTTTAACAAGTAGCTTCATCCGTAAACGCACCAGCCTATCTAGTACATATAAATGCAAAAGCAAACAAAAATGAAGTATTAATACAAAGCTATGCAAATATCTAATCAAACACATTGGCTTGCTCCTGAAATTCAAGAAGTACTAATATATGCTACTTCAGCTCGTTCTTCTATCATTTACCTAATTTAGATGCAAGCTTCAGAAAAAACTTGTGATGTGATTCAAGTCCCCAAAAAGCCTTTACCAACACTCAATCCCTAAAATCACACACTCTTTTAAACCGAATGAATGAAATAAGAACAAAGCTGAAACTGAATGAACCTTAAAATAACATGTAGTATTTAATTAACCATGTTAAGTGTTAACCGTGTATATTAGAAGTTTCATCATTCTTATTCATACTCAATCCCCCACCTTAATTTAACATCCAAATTAGTAGGAGTGTTGTCTCTAGATAGAGTATACTTCGTAACATTTGGAACTCATCGTGTTTGGACTATGATTGGTTTGCTTCAATCATATCTTCAATCATATCTTCGTGGTATGCTTAAAATCCCAAATTGCAAGTAGAGAAATATCATATATTTAGATAAAAAAAAAAAAAAAAATGACTTTAAGGCAATTGCTAAGAGACTCTCTAAACACAAAATAATCTCTATATCAGAGTCAATACTTAACAATAAGCTCCAAGACACACTCTATTTTAACCTTTTAAAATAAAGAGTGGATCTAGCTCTCTAAATTTGGAGAGCCAAACCCACCCACAATTCTTAATTAACTATGATTGCCTTTAATAAGTTACAAATTTTAATACTCTGCAATTTAAATTATTCAAATCACATTTAAATTGTATGTTCATTGACATATAAAATATTATATTCAAGAAAAGATAAGGAGACATCAATAAATGTTCATATGGAAAAACACAGTAGCGGACTGCATAAAAAAAATTTACTCCCTAAATTTAGAGATGCTATCTATTATGGATATGATGCTTTTAAATATAGAGATGCTCTAACATTACATGCCCGAATTTCTTATTTTTTTTTACTAGATTAAAAGGCTTAACATTAATGGCAAGTATAAAACATCATATATTATATATAATATTTAAATAATTCATCAAATGTGAATCAAAATTAGACCCCAAATCCATGCTGATAAACCTAATGCAAACAGGTTTACAAATTTAATCGTAGTGAACAAAAACAAACAGACCAAAAATCAGAAAGAGTGCCTGAATAAAAACAGCGTTAATCAATTTTGAATTAATTCAAATAAGTAAAAAAAAAAAATCTTAATTTCGACGAGACTCAAATGCAAAGGACTGAAAAGCGAATATACCCCACTCATCTTCTTCAATGGAAGGAGTGGAATGCACTGGAGAGGATTCCATGTGATGCTGATGATCATGGATTTGAGTGTGGAGTTAATTATTCGATCGAGTCTCCACCACCAGCACCACTATTGAGTTGACTCGCTCAGGAAAAATCAAGGCTTCAACGAGAAAATCAACAATTGGAACCGAATCTGGGATTTGCGGTAAGAATAAAGCTACCGATTAAAAAGAAAGCCCTAGAACTATTCCTTCTACCTTCTCAAATGGCACCTGAACTTTTTACTGCGTTTCTTATAGGTACTTAAACTTTTAATTTTCCCTCATACATGCCCAAACTTCTAAATATGTTTTTATTTAATACCTCTAACTTAACCTGACATTTCTTCTAGGTACCCAAACTTTCAGTTTTCTCAATCCATACTCGGAACTTTTAAATATATTTACCACTCATACTTAATTTTTCTAGGCGTTGACGGCTCTAATGGTTCAACTAAACTCTACAAATTACATTCGTTTTACATACTCGAATAAATTTGATTTCATATTTAGCCCTTGTTTGGTACACATTAAAATTTTCATTCTCATTTTTTTTACTTATTTTTAACCACACATTCTTCAATGAAATAATATTTTTCATCACATCAATAACTTTTTTCTTTTTCAATTACACATTCTCCATCAATCTATTATTATAGAATACATTCTCCATCAATGGTCATGTAAGCTGTAGGCACAAGGATGATAAAATATCTTGGTTAGGCCTCACCTTGCCATATTAGGTAATTACGACAGGAATATTCTCCTTTCCTGAATTCTTGTTTTATATTATTTTGTTTTTATGGTTTTAATTTTAAATTTTATTATGAAAAAAAAATAACTAAATAAAGTGGTAAAATGACGACATTTTGATTTCCACCTAGTGGTGTCAACGAGCCGAGCTCGAGCCGGAAAAAAAAAGCTCGAAGCGAGCCGAACTTTTTTGGTCCGAGCTTTTTTGGACCAGAGCCGAGCCGAGCCGGGCTCGGCAAAAAAA